>VIBL01000527.1:0-60991 GCA_008271625.1 Lutraria rhynchaena | reverse complement strand
TGGTGACTACGTTTTGTTTTTATTTTCCACAGTTAAGACGGAGATATAGACGCCACGATCAAGCGCGTCGTTTCAAATTATGGGCCTTACTAAGCATATGAACACGGCATTTTTTTCCTGAGTTTGGCTTTTAGAATTTTGGCTATAATTCTGACAACAGTGCCTAGAGACACTCCATACCTAGTTTCCAATTCTCTTTGGGAGAGCAGATTCACCAATTTTATTATATTACGGATTTTCCGTACGACGTCAACAGTAGCTGCTGTTCGACGTTTAGTTAAAGTTCCTCGTTTACCTGTTTTGCGTAGGTTTTTACGAATTACACCTTTACCATACTGAATGTGATGCACAGTAGCAACAGACGCATTATATCTTTGTTTCACTATGTTTATGTAGGATATAGGCCCCAAAATAATGTCCTCAACAGAATCATTTATTTTTGGTCTAACCATATTGAATTTTGGTTTCACGTGTTGTGTGTGTACGATACACTACATATATTAATCACTTTACACTAGGTTTTCTATGCTGAAAGATATTGCAGGTTTGTTTTGATAGTATTTCATAACAAATTGAACACCTCCCGTATGTGTAAATGATATACATGTAGTTTTTACCCGATGACTATTTTCTCAACAAAATCAAAAACACTGTACACGTTCTCCGCTACTGTTCCGTATCATCCCCTCAATAATCACCTGAATATTAAAATTGTCGAAAAAATGTATTTTTGTACTTACCTAATATTTCAGCTATTCCTGTTAACTTTTATAAATAGCACAATGGAAGTTTAGTCGTTATTTCTCCGTGTAATTGTATAAGGTAGTTATGTTGCATATCAGCGCCTACTGATATCAAAATTACTGATTTCAAAACTATTGCTAACATCATCTTCTCCAGTACCCAGTTCATCTTGGTCTGTTATCTTATTCGGTACTCTCATTATATATCTTAGGACTATAGAATTTTGATGAGTATAATTCGTAAAAATTTAACCCATACTTACTTATGAAGTATTATGTTCACCATGTTTTATACAGTACTGCAAAGTTTTATTTCAAAGTCTTTCAGAACCCATAGTATGAAAGTTGAATTTATCAGACTTTTTTACTTTTGGTTTCCGCAATTGTGGACATTACACAAAATATACTTATACATGACAATTAATCCTGTCACAATTACAAGTGTTTCTGGGGTTTATAAATTAATTATGTTCAAGTGTATATGTACATGTATTCAAAAATATGTAATGTTAAGCAGTCATAAAGTTTACAAAAATAAATACAGATTTACACATTTTACCACATAATGAATTTCGTGCATTTCTGACCGAGTTGGACAAAAGCCACAGTTTCATTTCTTAATTTTAATTTGAATTTAAACAATATCCCTGACCACTCTTCAAAATTTAAGTTCAAATCAACTTGGATAAACGAAACAAACATTGTCAATTACATCGTATAAGTGCTGCCTTACATTCATTTAAACAATGTCCTTAACTCGCTCTTTAAATTCGGAGACAGTGTCCTTCCCTCCAGTCATATCAGCGGCTTTTTCAGCAATCATTATTGTTGGAGCATTTGTGTTTCCTGACACAGCATTTGGCATAATGGACGCGTCTACTACACGTAATCTTGCTACACCTTTTACTTTCAAATTAGGATCTACCACTGAGTTCAGATCTCCATCTGGGCCCATTCGACAAGTCGATGTTGGGTGATAAACAGTAACAGCAAAATGCCGTATTAAGCACTCATAGAAACTATCAGACATAAATTCGTGTTCTTTGCAAGTGTTAAATCTCATATAGTTTTTGTAAGCCCCAATTTTCTTAAAAGCTCGTGTTTCTATAATTTTCAATCAATCTCCATTGCTTCTATAAACACATCCATGTCATCTTTCTCACTAAGATAGTTTGGATCAATATTTGGATAATCGAAAGGATCGCGGCTCTTCAATGTGATCGTTCCACGGTTTTTGGGGTGTAATGTGACAGGTAAGACTAAAAATCCTTCTACCCAGTCCCCAGGAAGCATATCGTTTGCATATTCAGTAGCTAATTTCGCAAAGTGAGCAGGCGGTAAGGTAACATACATTTGAATTTGTATGTCGGGATATTCAGTTCGACAGTTTTTAGATTTCATGAACGCAGTGCTCTTCAGACCGGTAGATGCTAAAAGTCCGGTCTTAAACAGAAGGTACCGTGCTAGGCTAAGCGGAGATTCAGTCTTCGGTGCCGTGATACTGTTTGTAGTGTTTACTCTCGAACACAATATCCCGTACATATGATCCTGTAGGTGTTGTCCAACTGAAGATCGGCCACAACTGGAATATTCAGACTTTCTAAGTGCGATTATGGTCCAATTCCAGATAACATTAGAATTTGTGGAGAACCGATGGTTCCAGCTGATAAAATGACTTCTCGTCGTGCGCTGGCCGTTTTCTTGACACCATTCCTTATGAAGGAAACACCAGTGGCTTTTTTATTCTCTGTTATAACTTTCGTCACGTGGGCGTTAGTTGCTACGTGAAGATTAGAACGTGCCATTGCTGGTCTTAAAAATTCTCTTAAAGTACTAGCCCTGTATCCACCTCGAACATTTACTTGGGATTTACTGAAACCAAATTGGCTTTCTCCGTTGTAGTCCACTTCTTCAAAATCCAATTCTTTTCCCGCTTCAACAAATGTTTCTCCAATTGGAACAATTCTTTCAACAGTGACACCAAGCGGGCCTCCAGTACTACGATATTTTGGAATTTTTAAACTCTTCATCAAGGATATTTTCAGATTTCAAAAAGTAAGGTAACACATCTTTATAACTCCATCCAATATTCCCGTTTCTTTCCCATTCGTCATAATCATGACGACTACCACGAACGTAATTCATTGCATTAAACATTCTTGTCCCACCGAGTACTTTTCCTCTAGGCCATAGATATACACCTGTTTTTTCGGCAGCTAATCCGGTATGTTTCTGTAGAACTGTATAATATTCCCAGTCCCATTTCGTCTGCCAAAATCGCGCACCAGCTAAGGGAATAGAGAACATTGGATCTCGATTGTTATCTCCGCCCGCCTCTAATACAAGCACACTTACGTCTGAATCTTCAGAGAGTCTGCCAGCAAGGACAGCTCCAGCGGAACCCGCGCCGACAACGATATAATCATAAGTGTCATTTACTTCAGCGACTATAAGTGTCACATTTGGCCGCGTGTAGTAATATAAACAGTAAGCTACCGATCCTACCATCAAGGCGCTTTTCCAAAATCCCATCTTAGTTATAAATCTGTTGCTCCGAAGAATTTATCTCGCATAGTTTTTAAAACGCTTACGCAAACCATTAACCAACATCTTTATACACAACATACGATTGTTAATACCAATATGGATTTCCCGCTGTGTCACACATTTGAATATATGTACGCCCGGAGTTACTCAGTCATAAATGGTTTGTTCTGGTAAGCGACATTTTATACCAGTATAGTATACCAGTATAGTGCATTCTTTTTGTAAATCTGCGTTACGTTCTGATGAAATTTGTCCGAACAATAAAAACTAAATGACACTCCATTTATACACGTATCAATATGTTTTGTGAATAACTTAGGCCTGGATACATAAATATATCATTTTTGTAAAACAAAATGCAAGCCTTTCGTAGCTTCTGACTACAATTAACGACCATCTCAATAGTAAAACCACTGCATTATTATGACCGTTAATGACCAGACATACTCTGAGACCACCTCAATATTAAGACCACCAACTCATTATAACAATCAGGACAATGTTACAAAAATGTAATTCAGTAGCGTTCTATTCACGTTCAATTCATAAAAATCGTCGCATGATTGATACTTCACAAATATTATGATGCAGTGACTTTGCCCCGTAATTTGTTTGTAAGCGGACGTTTCATTGGCTGAATCATAATGGCGTAGCGAGGTGGAAATTTATGACGGAGTCGACGATTTTGTTAATTTCACGTGAGCTGACCATTCCTGAATTATTCTTTTATGCCGGATCAGTGTACTTTAGAGATATTTATAGTAATCATGCGTTGTCATTCCTCTACCTGTTGTTTTAAAGTGTATTTAGTATGGTAATTCTGATCGATTTGATGTTACGAGGTCGCGTTCGACTGAACGATATTGACGATTTTTCGGAGGAAAAATATTAAATATCTGCTTCATTGTTTTGAATTTGACAAAGTGCTTATTGGTTATATGTAGTGTAATGTATTAGCTATCTGTAGGCACCAGTTATTAGAAAATTGAGCGATTGCTTAAAAGTTACGTAGTTTTAAACAAACTTGGTGCAGAAACTGTCATTTCGGAAGTTGTAACCCTTGTACATGTATATGTATATGATATACGTGTTTTTGGTCCGTGTGGCCATTTTAGGCCTAATACGCCATTATACACCATCCCTTCAACGTGCTAGCCCCCTGTGTTTCGCGGTATCTCATTATGACCTCGAAAATACTAAATGATAGCAAAATAAAATCTTTTCAAATCATCATTTCAGTTGGTTGTAAGCGCTAATTGTTTATATGACGTTATATGTATTGTATAAACATGTAATATATTAAATATTTACACAAACTCAATTTCAATTTTATTACATTTGAGCTGATCAAGTTTGTGATTTTAAAGGATCTGTTAACAGCGTGTATAAAATCGTAACTTTCTAGTGATATATTCATGTACTTTCAAAACCTTCACTTGATCATCCTTACTCACTAAATAATTCAGTCATGGTTTAGATTTATTTTTAATTGCGCAGGCAGCCAAGCATATTTTACTCACATGAACAAAAGTATTAATACAAGCATATTTTTATCAGTCTTGTTTAAACACAGGGACAGAAACGCGTCACCGCCTAAGCTACACTGAGACGCGTGACACGGTTAAAATTGAGGCAAGTAATGGGGAAAAATGGCAGGTTTTAGTAGAAAAAATTCCGGGGGAGCATGGCCCCCGACCCCCTCGATTGCCTCGGTTCAAATATATTGGTCTGGCTACGGCACTGAAACGTGTACATGTATGTACTGTACATTTGTGTTGTTATTCAACCTACAGTCTAAAGCTATACTAAATATAAAACAACAACCCTCGTTGCTTGACCAGACGGCGGCCATTGACAGGACGTCGTGATTTATTGCAGTATACAAATAATTACAAGACATGTCTACATAAATCTAGGAGCAATGCAAATTACTTCGTCATGATGACGCGATTCGACTCGCCCAGGAAACAACCAGAGATTGACTCTTATTTTTTTGTCGTTGCTCTGGAAAACCTGTGTCCGTTTGTCTATGTCGTATCGCTTAATGTCGGACCTCATCACATCATTACACTGACAGCTTAACATGTTGAATTACAAATTTTATCCATTGTACATAAATCTCTGTTACATACATATTTAACAAATATATGTAAAATTAAATTGAGTTAATACACAAGTACATAAGACACTATAAGAAAATAACGCTTAATCATTTTCTTAAATCTGTAGATTCTAAACTTATTAAATGAAATTAGACCACAAAGAGACCAAGTTGGGAAATTATTTGTCGTCCAACTGACTGAAAAAAGCTCACTATTTACTTTTAAATCAAATATAGTAAATAACTTTACAAAATTACATTAATTTCAATCCGAAATGATGTCCTCAGACTGGAAATTGAGCGTGTGACCCTGTCAAAAGCGTCTAGTAGAATGACCAATATTACACGTATAAAAACTTCGACACACCCAAAATGGTCCCATGAAATTCACGTGCCCAAAACTATTTATCACTGTATTGTAACCATTACGCGTAGACAAATATTTCACGCTACTCTTTGAAATGCGTGAAATTAAAAGTCTAAAGCTATACTAAATATAAAACAACAACCCTCGTTGCTTGACCAGACGGCGGCCATAGACAACCTATATCAAAATAAAGGGCTGGTGAGTATGTTGCTAATAGTACAAACAGAAAGGATTTAAACAATTATCTAAAATGAAACTATAATGATAACTGACGTGATACATTAAGCCTATTTTCAAGTGAGTCTGCAATATAACCATCCTTACTGCTATCAGACCTCCATCGACCATGTCGTTTCAAACATCTATCACTAATGCCAGAATTTGCTGCTACGGTAGCACCCCCAGACCGCAATGAGTGGATTCCAAGATTTGACGCTCCCGTCACGGTCTTTAAACGACCTATTAAAGATTCTCTTGCCCTGGTATAACTCAAAGGTTTATCCTTGTAGATCAATTTACATGTAAGGCCTGACCTAAAACATGGCCTGAATAGATATTTGGTATCATCTATGGACTGATTGCTCAGGTTTAAATAGCGTTTTAACATCATAAATGGACAGGCAACAGACTCACCTTTTGACACAACTACGTCATGACCAAATCTATACTGATCAGTTTTACTTTTTCTGATACGCAATGAAAAATAATTCTCGAAGAATTTTACATCATTACAACGTAAATTTCTCAATTCATCATACCTCAAAAAAGCTGAGAAACCTACAAGTATCATACATAAATCTCTGATAATCAAAACATCATGACATTCAGAATATTTAGAACAAAGATCAATCAACATCTCCGTGGTAACTGGCTCTTTCTTATTCACAGGTGGAGATAAAGTACGCTTAGCACATTCGACTAAGTTTTTAACATACATATTATCTGTAGGATCAGTCAAATTGTTTAATATATGAGCCCATCTAAATGGCATACACAGTTGCTGAAATCACATGATAAGAACATTTCTTGTCTATCAGTTCTGTTACATAAAGAGAAACACAAATTGGAGTCGCTGGAATCGCAGAACTACCTTTAGAAGCAATGAATGATTCCCACTTCTTGAAATAATGATAATATTTTACGTTTGTACTGTCACTTTTCGATTTGGTAAGTTGTTCAGCCATTTTTCCCGCCAATACTTTTAAAGTTGGATCATGGATATCAGCATAAAACAATTCGTCGTCAATCGTCTGCTTCATTTTCAAGCCTGCTCAAATAATAATAAAATAATCAATCATTTTGTACTCGCAGAGCAATTAAACCAAACTTCAGAGGACGGCCATCGAATATGCCATTCCTGCCTCTACCTCTCTTTGTTAATACACCGGCTTGGAAAACATAACAACCGGTAACAAATTTTGCTCTTGCCACTCCATCAGGAAAAATGATAGGCCAAAATGGCGCTGATCGCCAAATAGGTACGACCAATGTACAAGTGCATTTTTCACTTATAACTTTATTCAAGCATTGCATTATAAGCCTTGGCGGAGGTACTAACCAATTATTGTCATGAGACCAATTTTGGGCGAAAGCATCTATTCTATTAGTACCTGGACAACAAAATCTAGAATTGAATTTACTGCATTTTGTATTGTAATCATAAGCAAAACGATCAAACGTGTATTTGCCCCACTTGTTTTCTAGGATTTTAAATACCCAATCAAGAACAGACCAGTCGTCACTGTCCATGCAACGGCTATAAAAATCAGCCTCTGAGTTGTATTTTCTAGGAACCCACTTTGGTTCTAGCAATATATGATTGCGTTTACAAGATTCATATATTTCTACAGCCTTATCATGCAAATATGTCTTTCTACTACCTGTAACCAGAATGGAACAAACATTTTTGCTATCAGAATTCAATATAACATGTCTACCCTCCAGTTTATCAGTCGTAGTAAAAATTGTTCTACGAACTGCTTCAAGTTCACGCCACGTTGAACTTTCACCACATTCTAAATCTGACCAAGCGCCAATTATAGGACTATTTTCCGTACTTTCAACATAACCGCCAAATCCAGCTCCACTGGCGTCAACAAAGACATTAGCTATATTATTTTCGTCAACAGAGACGTCAGCATGTTCAATGCCTGATATCTGACTCAGTAAACAGAGATTCATACTCTTTAAATGATCTTTCCAGAATATCAACTCATCTAATGCGTAAGCATCTATATGTACCGGTGCTTTCCAGCTAGCTCTACTAGTTACACATCTATATAAACACCTTGATCTTAGTCTCACAACAGATCCGATAATACTTTGCATAGAAATCAACTGACCGACTAAGCAGGCAATTTTTCTAACAGGTATCATGACCTTCCATTACGGACTTTATCAATTCGTTAAGCATATTTAATGTTCTAGTCAACCTATCATCGCTCACTTGTAATGTACCATTTTTCATATTCCAAACATATCCCAACCAATCTATATTCTGAACCGGTTGCCATTTACATTTTTCGTCCGCAATCAAAAACCCAAATTGCTGTAAATCTTGTTTTATATAAGTACTTGACTCAATACTTTTAACCAATGAATGTTTGCCTCCTAAGCCGTCATCCAAAAATACAATAATCTTTAAACCAAGGTTTCTCCATTTTCTTACTAAACCTCTCAATAACTTAGTAAATATAAAGCCAGCTGATGAAATTCCGAATGGTAAAACATTATAAACATAGAATCGTTTCTTGCCATTAATGTACCGGGCAAAGCCAAGATATTGCCGATGATCTGGAAATATCATGATGTGATGGTAAGCCCCCTTTATGTCAAATGTAAATAAATAATCTCCCTGTGTAAAAATATGTCTGGCTATTGAGTGATCTTCAAAGCAACATTTATACTTAAATAAATTTATATTAATGTGTCGACAATCTAGCACTAATCTAGGCTTGCCCTTTTTGTTGTAGGCCACAGTCAAAGGGTTAAATATGGTGGGCATGGATTTAGTTCAGTAATACATGCTTTATTCAACAGATTTTTAATCTCGCTGGAAACAAAAGCAACATTGTCTAACGCAGACTTGTTGTTATTCATTTCTAATTGTTCTGGAATACTTTTAAAAGGTATTTTGTAGCCATGTTTCACAACATCAAGTATATATTCATTGGCCCCAGCATCCTTCCAGTGCGCATATGCACGGTGTAACCTACCAACAGGTGTAACAATAGCCGTGTTACGCTGGTTATCGACATGTTCTGTACCTATTGTACTGGAACTAGATACGACAGTTTCATTCATGCAAGACTCAATACTGCTAGTACAACTAGAGACATTCTCAAAATGTAAAATATTTGTACTTATCTGAGAATTTCCAGTGTTCTGAACGATTTCAGATGACATTGCCACTTTGCAATCTGCCCGCCAATGACCGGGTTTACCACACTTGAAGCATGATCCAGGTTTCTTGTTCCACGTGTTCTTGTTCTGTTGTTGTTGACCATTCTGTACCAAATTTAGACCATCTCGTGACAACCAGTAAGGAGCATACTTTTTCGCTCTATTCCGTCTGTCTTGCCTGACTTTGCGATCAGCCTGTATTTGCGCCCGTTGAATCTTCTTCTCATTATCTGAGTTTTCAGCCAGTGGATGCGACTCGTATTCTTCAACGACCTTCCATCCGTGTTCCGACGAATCAGCTAATTTCAACAGTTTCTGACGATGAGTAACCAAATCTATACCTTCAATAATACTTTGTCTTGCACCTTGAATGGCAGTTTCATTTACAGAGTCACATGGTACATCTTGCATGTAGCCTTCAGCTTGTCGTAACTTGTCTAAGACCTTAGCGTTAGCCTTGTATTGTTGCTCGTGTCCCTTCTTACGAAAACTGTACCCATCGTTGACGTTCAAATTTTGCTGAATTGTTGTAATTTGAGCATGCGAAAGTTCTCTCTGCGTCGAGTTAATGCGGTCTTCGAAAGCGCCCAGCTTGGAATCAATAAGCCTCTCTAACTGTGTGAGAAGAATGTTTTGCTCGTTCGCCATGTTGAACGGCCACGTATACAATTTTGTTGGAAAAAAAAATGAGCGTGTGACCCTGTCAAAAGCGTCTAGTAGAATGACCAATATTACACGTATAAAAACTTCGACACACCCAAAATGGTCCCATGAAATTCACGTGCCCAAAACTATTTATCACTGTATTGTAACCATTACGCGTAGACAAATATTTCACGCTATTCTTTGAAATGCGTGAAATTAAAATGTATACGTATCCAACTTGTCCATTGAACCGTTATATTTATGTCCTAGATACTCAGAGAACATCGAGTGTTTTTTTGTGAGCTCTGAGCGCTAGGTAGATAGTACACTTTTTGTACTTACAGTGATATTTTCTATCGTATTCATAAATGTTTCGATTTAAATGTGAACGTTAAAGTCATATTAATTGAGATGGGGTTTTGGAAAAGCGCATTGGCGACAGGAATATTAGCCTACTGTTATTATCACTTCACGCGTCCAAACACTACACTGATAGTTGCTAATGTAAGTGACTCTTATGATTATATCGTGGTCGGCGCGGGCTCCGCTGGAGCTGTGGTTGCTGCAAGACTCTCTGAAGATTTAGACGTGAGTGTCCTTGTTCTGGAAGCCGGTGGTGACGATGATGGAGACCCGATGTTTTCAACGCCACTAGCAAATACAAGGCTTTGGCAGTCGAAATGGGACTGGGAGTATTATACAGTCCCACAGAAACATGCGGGACTTGCCTCTGAAAAACCAGGTGAAATTTTATGGCCCCGAGGGAAGGTCCTCGGAGGGACAAGCATGTTTAATATGATGAATTATGTTCGTGGTAGCCGTCATGATTATGACGAATGGGAAAGAAACGGGAATGCCGGGTGGAGTTATAAAGATGTGTTACCTTACTTTTTGAAATCTGAGAATATGCTTGATGACGAGTTTAAAAAATCGAATTATCATAGTACTGGAGGCCCGCTTGGTGTCACCGTTGATAAATCTATTCCAATAGGTAAAATGTTTGTTGAAGCGGGAAAAGAATTGGGTTTTAAAGAGGTGGACTACAACGGAGAAAGTCAGTTCGGTTTCAGTAAATCGCAAGTAAATGTTCGAGGTGGATACAGGGCGAGTACTTTACGAGAATTTCTAAGACCAGCAATGACACGTTCTAATCTTCACGTAGCAACTAACGCCCACGTGACGAAAGTTATAACAGAGAATAAAAAAGCCACTGGTGTTTCCTTCATAAGGAATGGTGTCAAGAAAACAGTGAAAGTAACTCGAGAAGTTATTGTTTCCGCAGGAGTGATTGGATCTCCACAACTTCTAATGTTGTCTGGTATTGGACCAAAATCGCATTTGGAAAGTTTGAACATACCAGTCGTTGCTGATCTTCCTGTAGGACAAAACTTGGAAGATCATATGTACACTCTTTTGCGTTCGAGGATAAATACAACCGACAGTATCACTCCACTGAAGGCTGAATCTTCGATTAGTCTAGCACAATATCTACTGTTTCAGACCGGACAACTAGCGTCCAGTGCTTTGATTGGGACTGCTTTCATGAAATCGAAGTATTGTAAGACGGATTATCCTGACATACAGATTCACGTATTTGCGACATTACCTCCGGCAAATACAGCGAAGTATGCGACTAAGTATTCCAGGGATATGTTTTACGAAGACGCGCTGGAGGGTTTTTTGATTTCATGTATTTTATTACACCCCAAAAGTCGCGGAACAATCACATTGCAGAGTAGCGATCCTTTCGATTATCCAAATATTGATCCAAACTATCTCAGTGAGCAAGAAGACATGAATGTATTCATAGAGGCATTGAAGATAGGAATGAAGCTTATTGAAACTCAAGCATTTAAGAAAATTGGCGCTGACAAAAACTATATGAGACTCAAAACTTGCAAAGAACATGACTTTTTGTCTGATAGTTTCTACAAGTGCCTTGTCCATCATTTTGGAGTATCAGCCTACCATCCAACGTCAACTTGTCGAATGGGCCCAGATGGAGATGTGAACTCAGTGGTAGATTCAAATTTGAAAGTAAAAGGTGTAGCAGGATTACGTGTAGTAGATGCGTCCATTATGCCAAATGTTGTGTCAGGAAACACAAATGCTCCAACAATAATGATTGCTGAGAAAGCCGCTGATATGATTAGAGGGAAGGACACTGTCTCCGAATTTAAAGAGCGAGTTAAGGACATTGTTTAATCAAATTAGTAAGAAAAAATAGTTTTACTGTACTAGTAGTTTGCAATTAAACAGCAATATTGTGTTTTTGACGAAATTCGCATGTTTGCATTTCTGGTATATTGGTGAAACTGTGATAGCAGGCATAAAAAGACGTAAAAGTTGCACCAAATTAGAATAACACGTTTTTTTTAAAACCTGGAATGAGAATTTTGTAGTGATGAATGTTATAAAGTTGCGTAATATATATAGCATGTTTGCCATTGTAGAAAAACTAGACATTCTTGTCCTGTAATCAGTTTTTGTAATACGTTTGTTTCATTTTTCAAGTTTACTTTCTGCTAAAAGGTGCTCCTAGTTAGGCTATAATAATAATGGTATTGCTTTAAATATCATGTTGTAGCCGTGCATCAAGTAATTTTTCTGGCAGTTTCCATAAAGTGGATTGTCTTAATGCTTAATTACTCTTCCTGTTCATTGTATAGTCTTGGTTTCTCCCTTACATTATGTTTATTCGTTTTGTGCTTTCTATTAATTTCATTTTACTGCATTGTTTTCTAACGTTAATAAATTCTAATTCAGAAGACATTTGTCTAGTCCAGAACTGCTCTACCGCTGGCCTAATCCAGAACAGCACTCGATTGCTTTCTGTTACATTTATACATGTCCTGCTATCCATGAGCGTGGACTTGTAACCCAGCAATAAGGGTTCAAATCCCCAGTCGCTGCAAGTTGTATCCTTCTCTGAAAATTTACAAAAATGTTGATTTTCCTCCATATATGAAGTTGCCGGCTCCTTGTTGAAGGGTAAGTCAGTACTGGTTAGTATAAGAGTCCAGAAAAACTGGTTAGGTGAACCCTTAGCCTCATAATACCACATTTCCCTGCATTTGAAGCAGACGACTTTTGCAGACATTGTGGCAAATGGACGTTTTGTATATTAGCATTGAATTTGAACAGTTTAGAATATGCCGATGAGGCAAAGGGTTACGTGATATTAATAAAAAGAGGACAGTAATGAAAACCACTATCTCTGTATAATTTTACTACAAATATCACATGAAAAACAGAATAACAAATGGGGAGTTAACAATGAATTAATTACGTTAAAATGACAAGTTTCTATAGACTTGGTACATGAATATATATATTATCTCTTGAATAGAAACAAGAACCAGTGAGCCTAACTTGAATACTCCAGTTAATTGATATTTCATCAAGCAAAGTGTACATCAACATTGTAATATGATTTAGATCATCCTAAAAAAATCATTTTCTGTAACACGACCAACTCATAAAAATTGCCATGACTCAACTTTTTTTTACCCGTGCAGTAAAAATATTTTTGGAACCGTTTGTTATTTAGTAATTACTTCGCAGTATTTTTCAAAAGATAAAAAATCTTTACCTACAAACTCTGAAAAATATTAAGTCGCATAACAGCAAACAAACAATTTTTAAAGGATGGCCTTAAAAGGTTAATTAAACCCAAACTACACTACCTAACATCATTCTATTGCTGAGGTAGGGTAGGAAAGTTCCGTAAGTTTTTATGCCCAAGTCCATAATCTGGGTCACCCACCCAGTATGGACACACTCATTAAATATTTAGTGGTTATTGTAATTTGAGTACAGGATGTTTTGTCAGGAGATTAAGGCAGTACTGTAACTCCCTCGTGGGGTTGTTTAGGGGAACATACTCATTTTAAAGGCCATTTTTGTAATCAAATAACCATAATTGCATCACAAACTTAATTACAACTAAGTTAATATCAATAAATTGAAGGACATATTAAATATACAGTGCAACCTCTTCAAAGCAACACACTGGGAGAAGCAAAATTATGTTGCTGCTGTTGTTGAGAGGTTGTTGCTCTAGAGAGGTTGAATTAATAGTTAAAAAAAATTGTGTTGTTGAAGGGAGGTTGTTCCTCAAGAGGGCCGTTCTGGAGAAGTTGCACTGAAATATATTTACTTAAATCATAACATTTAAGTGAATTCTTCTTTTGAAATACTGTACTGGATTGTTTAATAGTTTTCATGTACTTGTTGTTTTTCTGTGGAATTTTACACAGTCATATAATTACTTTGGGACACAGGACTCATTACTACAAACAGTGAGATAATGTGCACAAAAATATTTGACAAGACATCATCAGAATTGTTTCATAATTAGAACAATGGGTAAATAAGAAAAAGTTTGGCTGCGTGATATAAATAATAACATACTGCATAATTTGACTCAAATAATACAAAAATAGAGTAAGTACACAATAACATATCAAATCTAAACACTTTGCATATTTGTATGACAAAGAAACATGGATATTCCTGAAGTTTTCTTTAAGTGCATGGTTGCTTCTAGTGCAAATTTGGTTCCCAGCATGGTGCAAGCTCCTGGGACAAGATTTGCACCCAGCATAGAGGATTCTAGAGCAAGGTTTGGTTCAAGTGCAGGATTGGATCATAGCACATGGCTGGTTCCCAGTACAGAAGACGTTCTCAGGACATAGTTGGTTCCCGGTATGGTATAATTCACAGGGCAAAGTTGGTTCCTAGTATAGTATAAATTCACAGGACAGTTGGTTCCCAGGATAGTGCACATTCACAGGACAAAGTTGGTTCCCAGTATAGAGCACATTCTCAAGGCAAGGTGTGGCACCCAGTATGCAGATTATTTCCCAGCACAAGTGAGATTCATAATAGGTAATTGCAGTGTTAAGTTGCAGAAATTCTAGTTTCCATATAAGGAATAAATTATTTGATGAGATCAATTTGATCTCTGCACAATTGACCTCTTGTGGGCTACAATGAAAGTTGATATCAAAACAAGAAAAATTAAGCCATTCTTAAAAAGAGGTTGGTTTGCAGTCATGCAACTAACTCATTCAGCAATTTTGACAAAAAAATTGTTCTTTTATTTTATTTTATTTTCAGATGTAACAGGGCTGTATATATAATATAATATGTGTTATAGTAGCTTGTATGCCTGTCAGCCCAATTAGCTCAGTTGGTAGAACAGTTGACTTGCAAGCAGAAGGTTGTGGGTTAGAGCCCTGCATCGGGAACTTTATTTTCTGCCTCCTTTTACATAGCTAAAGTACATAATATTAGCAAAAAGGAAAATAGCTACCTTACTACCTACCATTAAAAATTTGGATCACGTAACTACAAAACCAACATTTTTTTAAGGACAGACTAAAGTGGTAGAATCTCACAAAAAAATCTTATTATAAAGACACCAAAAAATTGGTATCAAATGTAGATGGATCAACTTCACTGATATTCGTTGTTATCCAGATGGACAAACTAGTAAAAATTAAAGGATAAAAACATGACATTACAATAAATTCATACCAAGTCATACAAAAACTTGAAAAACACTGACAAATTTTAAAGGAATTACATGTAGTTGATCATGTACATAAAATAGAACTTGCTTTCGGTGGTGACAAAATATAGATCAGCATTTACTGAAACACTAATTTTAACCATTTGCCCCATAATACCGTATTTTCCCCGCATCTGTAGCAGACGACTTTTGAAAAAAATGCAGTAAAAAATCATGCCTGTTATGAGTAATGGCTTCTTTTGCCACAATATTTTCCACTCTGTCAGAGAGAAATAACCCAATTTTCTTAACTAAATTAATGTTTTGTATTTGCTTTGAATTCAGAAGAGTCTAAAATATGCTGAGGCAAAAGGTTAAAGTGATAATGTACAGTTACAAAATTATAAAATGAAACTAGAAAGCCAAAATATAACAAACACAGCTTAAAAATGCCATAGATCAGTTTTTGTTTACATTTTATGCCTAATACATGACAGAAGTATAATTGTGGCCATCTAGCAAGAAAAATGCTACTCTGAGTAAGGTTTTATTCCGATTGGAATGTGGTACATTATACAGTGCTCCCTCCAATAACATCATCTACAAAGACCAATTCCCTCCAGACGACAGAAAAAGGCACACATACCAATAATAAAAAACACCTGCTGCAAATGTATCAACTCCCTCCGAGCAACAACTCACTCCAAAGAACAACACTTTTTTACGACTCCGACAAGTGTTGCTCTTTGGAGGGAGCACTGTACATGTATATCATAATGATTCAGGAATGTTATTCTGAATAAGATTTAGTTTAAATTTAATAAGATTTTATACATGTATATTATAAATATTAAGGAATGTTAATCCAAATAAGATTTAGTTCCAATTGGAATGTGGTATATTATACATTACACAACAGATTCAGGAATGTTATCACATAACAAATGTAACAAATATATGTTACAGACAGACTTCTAGTAAAGTACAGTATACAGTCCAGGAAAACTGGTTAGGTGACTTGGCCGCCATATAAAACTAAAAAATTGTCGAAAAACGGCGTTAAACCCAGTGAATAAAGTACAGATGTACATCAGTAAACAAGAAATTTGAGGCATCTAACACAATTATCATACATCAATTTAACAAAAAAAGCATGACAGAAACAGTCAATTTCACATGCAGAGAAGCAGGATAATGTACAAGAAGAAAATACAAGCGTAATACAAGGTATCATAGTGCATAGTTATAATAAAAGATTAATTATTTACTTAATTAATCAATTAAGGGGCACAAAGTGACTCTGATGGATCTGCAAAAATAATTTAAATATTGAAAATAACAAATAAATACACTTTCTAAGCATTAACGCTACTAAAAACTTACTAATGCATATTAAAAGTCAGCAAAAATACCAAGAAGGCTCATTGTGTGGCCTTGACCTTTCAGACAAGGTCACATACTTATACTGAACTTAGAACAAATATATACAAAGTACAAACATAACACCATCCAAATTTCAAAATGATTTCTGCATTAAATTTTCTTTTTTATAAAAAGAAAAATGTTAAAAAAATAATTATACAAAACAAGAATTCATTCCAAAATGCTGCCAAACAAATCATTTAACTTGTTGAAAAATTGAACAAGAGCTCTGCAGAGAGGTGCCAACACTCATCAGTTTTACATTATTCTAAGTTAAAAAGGGGCATAACTCCAGAACTACAGCTTTCAGAATAATGCCCCTTGTTTTGTGACTGTGCCTAGTAATGATAATCAAGTATTCCAAGTATCATGTTGATATCTTTAAGAGTTTAAGCGTTAGAGAAATGAGCTACATTAAAGTTTTTGCATGACAATGACAACGACTATAACAATGCAGGGATCATAATAGATGAACTTTCTTCAAAACAGATGAGCTAAAAATGTGCTGAATTAAATCATAATTGTGTTGTTTTCATTACAAAAAGAATAAGTTAACTGTACACACTGTTGAACAGAATGTTCATTCCTGACATCAACAATGAACATTAGTAAGCAGAAATCTTAGTTTCCTTAATGGGAATAATTAAAGCAGATGACATCCATTCTTCAATGAAGGATATCTGTCTGGTTAAAATGAAGTTTGGATTAAAATAATAAAAAAAACATGAATAAGGGAGTGGATTCTAAAGAATATCTTAAAATCAAGGCACCTGAACTTGATTTCAAATGTGGACAGATCAACTTCAATGATATTCATTGCTATCAAGATGAACAAGCTAACAAAAAAAGATAAATACATAAAATTACAATAAATTCAAACAAAGTCACACAAAAATTGAAAAGCACCGGCATATTTTAAAGGAATTAGCTGGTCATGCACATTGTACAGTATAACCCCGGAAAACTGGACTCCCTGAAAACTGGAATTCTCTTCAAGTCCCATTTTTTCTCTTTGATAATCAATAGTTCTCTGAAAACCAGAATTAGACTTTTCTAGATAACTAGACTTTTTGCCAAGTTCGGAAAGTATCCGTTTTTCAGGGGTTTTACCGTTCTCGTTTTCTATAATGACGCAATACATATCAACCTTGACTTAAATTCTAATTTTAAAGCTGTAATACTCAGTTAAATTAAAATTGAAAGCAAAAAATAACACTCCCAGAACTGACTAATGCCATGTTAAATTGAAATAAGCTTCTCTATACTATTTTTTTTCTGAGCACGTTTTGTGAGACTAAAAGGTACAATTCATCCCTAATTATATTTGTTCTAAGGATTTTACCGTTAGAAACTTTAAGATAAGCACCAAAAATTAGGGTCTGTCGGGAAACCCGAAGAACCATATTTTTTTTTTCGCCTAACAGAAATATAAATAATAGCACAACCTTTAATAGTCACTCATTTTACAAATACTGATTAACAAAGTAAAAACATTGGAAAATTAATATACATGTACAAGTTTCTTTATAATTATTTCTATGTTTTACATATTCAACATACATCAAAGATAGTAAAAAGAGTGACCAAGTATACTGAAAGTACGTTTTTACAGCTTTTTACTTTGCTACAATATAAATATACAATCAATCATACACCCTGATTAAGTGTCCTAGATAATGATATTGTATGAATACAGAAATAATAAGCACCTAGTAAAGGTTCTACAATAATGTGACCACAACAATACCACCAAAGGTGAAAATACCACAAAATGTCTGTATGGCACACTTTTACATTCTGCTGGTTAATTTGTAACGGTTAGAGTCCAATTATACAAAAACATCTTTTACACTTTTACATATAGTACAACTCAAATCAAAATATGGTTGACAAATATCTGTTTAAGTCACAGCAAGATTCTAGAAAAAATGTGCTTCATGTAAAAAAAAAACAGAAATCAATGTCCAATTCAAATGTTGTAGAAATGCATTATTGAGGTATTGACAAAGTTATCACATACCAAGTAACAGTCAACTCAAAGCACTCAAAATCATTGCAAGACCAATTACCAATTGTTATACTTTATTACTGTTACTTCTAAAAAATTAGATATTAATGACTCGATAGAAGACTTTGCTCTAAGTGTCTGACAATGTCTAGTTACACAATTTTACCATCACAGGTCCATTATTAATGCCTGTGTGTCTAGTAAGAACAAATTAGAAAACTATTGTACAAAAAAAATAATTTGTATGAAAAAAATAGAACATTCTGTAATTACAACAAATCAATAATAACACAACCTACTTCCTTCTAATAACTTCTATAGACAAACATCTCAACAAATATCAAAAATAGAAGTAAAAAATCATGGGTTTAGTTTAATTAATCCTTTTAAATGCTGCATACACAGAATAAAGCACTATTTAAACATATCTAATTAAGTGTGGCAAGGTCTGTATCCATGGTTACACGTAGACATCTTCTAAATCATCAAATTCAGCATTGAGGGACAAATGTGAAGATTGCAACTGTTCACAACCACTTCCTCTATCAATTCTGCTAGAAAAACTCAACTGATCACTACTACCAGCAGATGTCACAGAATCATCAAAATGTCTGTCAACATGACTAGTCATGTGGCCAGCTGACATTACAGTATCATCCCAAATTTGATCAGTACTTTGTGTAATGTGGCCAGCAGACCTCGGAGAGTCATCTAAATGTCTATTATCTGGAGGATAGCGCTGTGATACTTGGTCCACGTTTTCTTTACCAACATCTGCTCGTCTTCTAACAGCACCGTTGCTATGGGGATTTCTTTCATATGACACATTTCTTTGATCTGTACCTTGTGCTTGCGATAATAAATACTGCGAAGGAACAATGCCTGATCTATTTATAGAATTTTGGGAATCATACATATAAATTACTTCATCATCGTCTACATTAACTACAGCACGATTTTGTAAATGCCCCTCAATACCTTCATGAACAGATCTATGCTGAGCCGGGCTACTTTCAATAACAAGCCCAGAGGGACTACTTTCTCTTTTATTTTGATGTTGTCGATATTCATTAGGATAAGCGTTCGAAGCTCCAACAGTGACACTATTGCCAGCATCATAAAATATATCAGTATTCTCAGATTCTTGGCAACTGGAGTCAGATCTATCATAAGCATACGCAGCATTAGTATCAGCCCTCTTTGGTGGTTTTGGATTTTCTTGATTTTGTTCATTTCTGGTTGCCATAGCAGCTTCTGTTTCATGGGTAGCATTTTTACGATAATCGAGAGATTTCCGTGGGGCTGGTCTTGGTGCAGAGGTTGAGGGTTTCCGTGAATCACGGAAAAGAATAACATCTGGACCTCTTGGTCGTGGTTGGCAGTTTACTGATGAATCACTGCCTCCAGGCTTGGGTCCAGCAGGCACAACAAAATCGTCTGGTTCGGAAGATGCAACCTTTTGTCGATTTTTCTCATGACTTTTATTGTCCCTTTTAACTCTATGGTTATCATTGTCATGTATGTTCCTCATTTCTATATCAGGTGAACTAACATGAGAAATGTTATCATGAGATGCATTCACAGGCACAGTTTCATTCTGATTGGGACTTGGTATTGTTGATTGACTTTGATCAACTGTCGTATAAGTTTCAGAACCAGAGCTTGACACATGTCTTCCAAGCCTCCCACGTCGTCCTTCTCCCTCGCCACTATACATTCCCCATGTTGAGCCTTCATCACTTGAACTGGAGGAATCTGATAGGTTAGCTGAACACATTGTCAATTCTGATTGGCTGCTGTCAGTGGACACAGGGCTTCCAGGGGTATTATGCTGATTTGAAGTGGATTGCTCAGGATTTTGACCACCAATAGCTTCATGATATGATGGTGGCTGAGGTAATGTTGGGTCCACTGGGTTTCCAAAAGCCTGTAAAAACATACCTTATAATCTGAATTGAGTTGATACAAAACACTTTCAAATGCTATCATCTATGCACCAACAAACTACAATCAAACAACTCTATGGACATGAAAGCACAATCCTATATTTGACTTGGTATTGCTAATGAATTTATGCAGCTGTGGGATGTGGGGAAAAAACTAAAATACATTCCTTACATTACTGACAAATGCACATTCCTCCATGCTACAATCAGGAAAATTACTTCATCAGGATAAATTTCACAATCTAGGTCAGATAACATCAAACTATGAATTTATGTGAGTGACCTCATTGAATTTGATATGAATGTAATACAGAAAATTTTCAACGAACAAGAGTTAATACAATATATATTAATTAACAGTTAGCAGTAGATTAAAGAAACTTTATGTTCAAATCACAAAGAGCCTAAAACCTCAAAATCTAAACAAGAGAGAATTAAAATCACTTACCACATTCTGATACCAGCCAGGTGGGTTCTGCATGGCTTCATCGTATGTTGGTGGCAAGTCACGCTCACCCTGTCCGAACAATCCTCTCCTACGACGACGACGTCTTCGACCTGAAATATCGGAAAAACAATTCCTAAGTGATTGTATCAAAGTGTAAGTTAAGATCTTGAATCAAAGCACAGCTTTATATTGGAATAAGACTTTAATAACAGAAATGAGAATAATGTAAAATTAATTTTTAATAAATTTTGTTTGAAAAATTTGATGTTTAATTAATCCTTTGCCTCATAAGCATATTTTGGACTCCAAATTCAAAGCTAATATACAAAACATCAATTTATTTAAGAAAATTGGGTTATTTCTCTCTGAAATAGTGTAAAACATTGTGGCAAAAGAAGCCATTACTTGTTACAAGCTAATGAATCTCTTGCCACAATGTTTTTTAAAAGTTGTCTGCTTCAGATGCTAGGAAATGCAGTATTATGAGGCAAAGGGTACAGAGTATGCTAATTGCCCTTTGGAGAATAAGCAAATCTAGAAATCTAGAAATTACAAATCCCACCACTTTATCAATTGAGTTATGACAACTAACAATCCCAAAAAGGGTAACAAAAATATGTTAACGCCCATTTAGAGACTTGACTGAGTCACACTGATGATGTGTGTGTACTGTAAAGCCTTAAAAAAATACCTCCATGTTGTTCTGACACTTCCTCGCTGACTGTTCTTAATCTCTCATTAGAACCAGCAGCTTCTCTGAGCTGGGCACGTCGACATCGTCGTATCATCACAAACAGAAGGCAGATAACCATGATAAGGAAGACTGATATAACCATGGGAACAATCACACCTATGGTGATTGTATACTGGTAACTCTTATCCCAGGTTGAATCATCACCTTTGAATAATAAAACAGCAATGTAATCAATATCATGTGACTATTGTAAAACCTCAATATTTAGACCTCCTACAGGACCCTAAAAAATTGGTCATAATAATGAGGTGGTCTCATTATCAAGTTGAATTATAGGGGGTTATTGAAAATTAATCCAAAAACATTTGGTCATTATAACAAGGTGGTCATAATATTGAAGTGGTCACAAGGTGAAGTTTTACTGTGATACACAAAATTGAGATTTTATGAACAACTCAGACACACTTATTATGAAATATGCTTATCATTTTGTATTACTTTGCTCCATAACATAAAGTTATACAGCAAGGTAGACAAGCAATAAAATCAATGAATCAATCCATCCATTAGAAAAATAAACTATGCTTCATTAATGGCACTAAATTGATCTACTAACATTCTAACATGATCAGATGATTATGAAATTGGACAATTTTATACTGTTTCTATCACAAATGTGAGATACCAATTTTTGTCTCAACAATATACATCATTATTTAAAGAAGAAAGTGTACAATGCTTCATGAGTACAGTCCATGCGTAAAAACAGCTCCTACAAATATGTGTTCAGTTCTGATGCAAATAGCTTTATTTCTGTCACATTAATACGAAATATAAGCATTTCATACAATATTTATATTATATATATATTAGACAAAAACACCAGAGCTCGACAAATTTTTCACAGGCAACTCATCCTAACCAGCTTAGAATTTTAACTAGTTCTACAGCAATTTCAACTCATCCTGAGTGAATTTCTACTTGTAATTACAAGTGGACGAGTGGATTTGTCGAGCATTGCACACCCATGGTTTTGATGTTGATATGCATGAGGAGTAATTTCATCAATTGGTCAGACTTTACAACTTGAAAGTAAGACAAGATGTACGCTGTCGTAACTTACCACCACAACCAGCTACTTCATCACTATTGTCACCACAATGATCAGTACCATCACACACCAATGAATGATCAATACAACGACGGTTGTCACACACATACAGAGATGTACACCCTTAATGAATTAAACAAAGTCAATTATTCAGTTAAAACTACCAAAAAAATATCTTAAATCGTTAATTAATTTTTGACATGTAAAGTTCAAACACACCACCTAAACAGGCATCAGGACACTAAATTTTAACACAGTCTGAAGTAAGGTTTCATCAGTTGATGTCCTGCACTACAAACTTATCAAATTTCGACATAAAAAATATTTTTCATAAATCAGAGCCAGCATGAATTCAGCATAGCTAGAGCTTGACAGACCGGTGCCAATGCTCGTCTGTTTTTCATGTCAGCAGCGGGGGGCCACATTTGAGATTTCCAGTTTGTACACGATAAGGTATATTTTGACCAAAATCACCCATTGTCTAGCAACTGTGCCTTATCATGATAATCAAGTGTTCCAAGAGTCATGTTGATATCTTTACAATGATAATGACTACTACAACAACAATGACGATGCCGCAGCGATCATAACAGCTTGACTTTTTCCTCAAAACAGACGAGCTAATAAAGAAGCTAAATTTCATGATTATAAAGAATTCAGAAAATGATCAATGACTGCATAAAATAAGCATGGGGGGCTTACAATAATAAGTGCATTTAGTACATACACACCTGGATTCTCTTTGTATGAAGCAAAAATTATGGTCAAAGTTATTACAGAAGACATTACGCCGTTCAGTCTGAGATAAAATCCGACATTACTTAAGTGAGCTACAGCATCATCGCTGTCTAGTAACTGGCTCATTTTTACAACCTGAACCACAGGTCCGATAGATGTGACCCCATCTCTTATCATCAATGTATTGTGTGCAAATGATGGATCAGTACCATGAGCTGAAAATCAGATGTAATTAACAGCAATTAGTACTATCATTCTTTGACATTCTACATGACAAATATTCAAATGATAGAACTATAGACAGGGCTATTGCACTAAATTTATGTCCAGTACAGCTGTTCTTCAAAACACTTCACAGTTATAACCAAGGCTTCAGCACATGGAATCAGAAATTAAGGACTATTCTATGCACACATTCTTTTCCTTACATTCTTAAAACTAACCATCATACACTGAAATCTTGATACAACTTATAAATTGGACAGGAAAGCCTCTGTGGCCAAGAGGTTATGGTCCCTGATTAGTAATCACTAGCACCGTGAGTTTAAATCCCACCTGGGACCAGAAAAAATCCTGTGTGAGGAAGCTGTCCAGCTAGCTGAAGGAAGGTCAGTGGTACAATCTAGGTGTATGCCTGGGGTCTTCCTTCACCATGAAGAACTGGAAAAATTGCCAAAAATACCTGGCTGCTGATGCAACATTTCACCCCAGTGAAAAAAGAATAATTGAATGTTCATCAATTTAGAATAACCCTTTATCAAGAATGTAGGAAGCAATTATTACAAGTATCCTAAGAAAATTTCTTGCTTATACAATATGAGATTGGAAATGTTAAATACATACTATTGGAACTAAATTCAACAATTTTCATGAAAATTCCATCAAAACCAGCTTTTTTCTTCAGGACCCATAAACAGTCATAGATTTCCCTTGTTGGAGAATTTGTAGTGAATTTAATCTTTCCTCCAACATCTGACATATAGTAACTTTCAGGACCACAACCTGAAAAGGCAAAAATACACATCAACATATGTAAATATCAAGGGTAGCAAGATTTACCAAACATTCTTGATGCAAGTGAGTCCAAATCTGTTTATACAGAGTTCAATGCTGTTTTAAAATCAACTAATTTCATATTTGTACAGTAGAAAGTTGGCAAAACCAGTGCTTAGTACCAGTCATTACCTTTCTTGGATCGCAAGCCAGCCAACTATTTGTTTTTCATTGGGTTTAATGCCATTTTTCAACAATTTTTCAGTTATATTCAGCAGCAAGCTCACCTAACCAGTGTTCCTGGACTGTATACAAACCAATACTAACTTACCTTTCAACAAGGAGCCAGCAACTTCTCCACATATGGATGAAAATTGCCATTTCTGTAAAATTTTCACAGAAAAGTATGACCCTCCATCACTGGGATTTGAACCCAGATCTTCGGCAGACAACTATCAATCAACAGCCTAGACCTTTATTAGTCTACAAAACTTAGTTTACCATGCAGGCTGCAAACCAGTTTGTTACTTTATATATCACATGTGTTATTTGTAATCAACTGTGCAATCACAGTTGTTTTGTTTTTCTAAGCCATTAAACACTTAAACACATAGTTTGATAAAATACTTCAAAAATATAGTTTCCTAATGTAAGAGAATCCTTATTAGATTCCAACACATTAATAGGACAATGGGTATCTTGATTAGTACAGGCAACTATTTCTTGGCTTAACCAAATTCGTTTTAAGTTTTATTTTTCAAACATGACTACTTAAACTTACTAGTTTTTGGATGAGGGATTTCAATACGAGCTGAAATCAAACAAAAGGTACAAAATTATCAAATAACCAAACATAAAACATGATACAAATGTTTTGAAGCACTCTAATCACCTATTCTAGTAAAGATGTTAACCTGATCATGAAGTCTTTGTAATATAACTAGGTAATAATAATTCTGTCACTTTGGTCAATAGTTTATATTACCATGGTCAAGAGTTCTACGCTGGACTCATCAATATTCATAACTTTAGCACAGAATAGAATTCTACAGTTTTAAAATTTGCATTTAAAGTACTGAAAAAGACAAATAAATATTTAAAAAATTTTCTCAAGGGAGTGGTCATCATTTACTTGCTAAACATTGCAACAGGATTAACACTTTTTTTATTTAAAATGACGTGCAAAAAGACTTTAGGTCCATTTAAAAAAGAGGATTCTGAGTAAATCAGATTCCTGACAATCAATCATTTTGACAATACTTACAGCTATAGAATTTATAACTAGCCCTAAATCCCAGATAGTCTCTGTTCTCTCCAGGAGCCCGGGATACGCCCGTTTGGAATGTGAACCTCAGGAAGTTTTTGTCAGATATGACAACAGGACGACTTGTTCGACCAGAAACTTGAGTTTTAATGTTGCTCTTATCAAACTGAAAAACAAATCAAGTGAATCTTCCTAACACAGTAGCTTCATAACATACAGTAACATGATAAGTTATTTAATCAAAAGATAGGGAAAGTTCTAAAAAAAACTCCAGCACAGTTTCCAAAGAAGGCTTTCAAATTTCTTCAGGGTTTCAGGTCAGACATCAAAAGTTAAGGGTCAAAAATGACCCTTGGCTGATGATAATTTGAAGAATAAACAAAATAACCCTCTACTTTTATGGTAAATTTGACCCTTTGGTACAAATTCTCAGGAGTCAAAAGCTTTATTTTACTGATTTGCTACAGTCAAATGCTGCTTTAAGGGTCAAATGAAAGCCCTGCTTCTTTTTTTAACTAGAGTTCAATGTTGCATCAATATCAAGCATCATTTGGTGACTATTCCAGTTTTAACTGTGCAGGAAGTGTAAATGTCTTCATTTCGTTATTTTCAACTCCATTTCGGTTTTTTGTATTTCCTTTCATCCGGGTTACTTTACGTCAAAGAAACGCTTTTTTGTACTAACGCCTTAACGATCTTGATGAACGAAAACGAACATTAACGAAAAATTATGATTTAAAACGTCAAATTCTATTTACTTAAGGACCTTGGTTGGAAGAATAAGGTATATCCATGTACTTTAATATATGATTTATCATATTCATGCAGTGTTATATGCTGTAATAGAAGTTTAAAGCTGAAATTTGCCTGTAAAATGCAGTGTTATTGTTGTAGATTTTTGTTGATCACGTGCTTTATGTAAAGTTTGATCAAAATATCAACGTAACGTCTTAACGTAAATGTTCAAGCAGATATAAAATATGTTTACTCCATTTGTCTAAAGCAATTAGCATATATTTATGGTATTGTGGCGTTAACGGCTACATGTACTATAGAACCTACATCTTGCTGTCACTGTAAACTCATACATTCATTTTGTTAATTTCAGCTCTTACGGTCAACTATAACGGTCAACTATGTTCAAATACGATTGAATAAATCTGAACCTGTTACGAGTCGTCTTATAAACCAAGGCCGCTTATAGGAAGCCCTCAGATATACATCTGGGTAGAACCACCGACCTTCCAAAAGCTAGCTGGACAGCTTCCTATCATGAGAAATTTGTCTGGTCCTGGGTGGGATTTGAATATATAGCAGTCAGGGGCTTGCGAATACAAGCCAGAAACAATACCCACTCTACCACAGAGGCCCCTTTCTTACATTTAAGTAGAAAAGTGAAAAACATACCTTTTGTCAACAATTGTATCAATCATACAAGTGCTTTCTTCAGTTTTGACAATTAAACATAGCCATTTTACAAGCAAATAATATTACAAGGTAACATGCATATAACACAGTGGATCTTGTAAAAAAACAATCATCATTTTACACACATTAATGGTAGTAGATTTTCCTGTTGCATAGAGGCAAAATCAGTTTGTATTGATCATAGCTACTTACAAAAAACACAGCTGACTCAGGTAAATGCCAATCATCAAACATAAGTTGTACATAATCGCCAGGTTCTGTGCTATTGAACTGATATTCATACACTTCCTGACTTTGTGCATATCCTAATGGGAAGTAGGGTGAGCTGATGTAACCAAATGCTAGAGATGAATCTGATACCCCGCGTTTCTTGATCAGTTTTCCTGTAATAAAACAATAACATAGATATCACGTAATAACTATCATCAGTAGTAAGTGATTATTTGTTTGCAATTCCGGGAAATGGTCCAGTTCAATAGGGAAAAATTGCATGGTGTGATGCTGAAATTGAAAATTTTTAGGTCGGGAGTTGGGAAAAATGTCTTTATTTTCAATTGGAAAGTGTCTATTAACTGGACGCAAAAACAAAGGAAAGAAAATGGCTGGTAATCCATTCAATATGTATCAACATCATCAAAACAGAGAAGATAAATACTTTTGAATAAAAGTAATTGTGTAAATGAAGTAAAAATACCCCTCCCACCAAGATAACACATTGACCATTATAGCAGAAAAAATGCCTTCAAATAAGTGCCAATGGTGTATACAGGTTTGACTATGTGAGGTTTTACTGTATATATTTATACTTACTTGTAGTATTATAAGCAATCTGGAATGAATAGTCCTCAGAGAATCCATGACAAAGTAATATGAACACACTTTTAGATTCTGACTTGAACGGTTCCTGATATTTGCCTAGGGACTGGTAGTATTGCATCGTCTCATTCATATAGTTTGTATCAAACATGTACAAATAGTCGCATCTGAAATTTAATTCATAAAAAAAATAAAAATAACATCATTTTATATGATACATGTTACTTAACAGGGCTAGTTATAGCAAATCATTTTCCCTTTTTTCCGTAGGGGTTTCATGTAACACCAACATACAGGGTCATTTTGGTGATTCTTCCAGCTTCATTGGTGGAGGAAGACGCCAGGCATAAATCTGGATAGAATGATAAACCTTCCATAGGCTAGCTGGACAGCTTATTCACTTGAGTAGTATATAGATTGTATTGCCTAGGCCTACACATGCAGTTAGTGATATCATGAAGCATCTGATAGATAGGGATACACGATGCCCAGTTATTTTCATGCATGCATGCATGACACTTAGCCTTTTTGTACTTGAATGTACAAATTGAAATAATTTTATCTATGCAGAACACTTTTTGAGGGGCAAATGAGAATCTAGGATTTAATATTTGATTGCCTAAACATAACCAGGGTTTTCACTACACATTAAAGGTTAAGGGTCAAAACAAAAATGTCTGATAATAATTTGAAGAATCAACAAATTTCTTCCTAACTTTATCGTAAATTTGACCCTTTGGTACAAATTCTCAGGAGTCAAAAGGTTCATTTTACTGGTTCAAGAGTCAAAATGCTGTTCTAAGGGTCAAATGAAAACCGTGAAAAATATTCCAGCAAACACACTGAGCTGAAAGCTTGACTGAAATATACTTACCCAAGTGTGCAATATCTTAACGAGATTGCACCTATGGGACATTTAAAATCGAAGTTGCTTTTAGCTGCAGGCCGCAACTCAATTTGGCAAGAACTGCATGCTTCTATTTTTAGAACACAAGAGTACTCGTGATTCTTTGAAGTGTTGTCAAAGGTGAGAATTCCGGATTTACCAACACTGTCCAGTTGTAGCGTCTTCGTCTTACAAATATCGTAGGAAGTAACTGAGGAAAAAAAGTGGAAATCTTTGAACTGATATCATGTATTGTTACTTAGGCATAAACAATATCTTGTTTCTGGTTACATGCTAATTAAAAATGGGGTTGGTAGGTCAGAATTTCTTTACTTTTTTTTATTCTTGAAAGCCAGCTGCTGAGATTTTTTTGTGTGGAAAGGTAAAAAATGTGAGACAAAGGATGTACCGTTCCTTGGGTTTAAGAAAAAGTGTAGGGTAGCAAGGAAAATTAGGGCAGGTCGGGTAACCAGAAACAAACAATTTTTTATGCCTTAGCATGGAAATCATTATTACCTTAATTACATAATCTTTTCTGAACATGAACTTTTGTAGATTTTTTTATCGTTTGATTGTATTCACAAATGCAAAATACAGACAAAAGCAAAAAAAGGGAGATAAGACTGAATGCCTTAATACACAGTTGACCTTAACCCTTTGCCACTTTGAACACCACATTTCCCAGCATCTGAAGCAGACAACTTTTGAAAACATTATTGCAAAACAAGCCATTGCTTGTAATGAGTGATGGTTTCTCTTGCCACAATGTTTTCCATTCTGTCAAAGAGAGAAATAACTCAATTTTCTAAAATAAATTGATGCTTTTTATATTAGCTTGGAATTTGGAAGAGTCCAAAATATGCTTATAAGGCAAAAGGTTAAGTCAGTTAATTCTGTTGATTACTTCATTAAACGTGTGCTAAAGAGTGTCCATTGTTCACAGACACATCTAGTCAAAGGTTAGACTATACTTCAAGACATACACTGTCTAAATTGGATATGAGTAACATTTAATCATATTTATGAGATATCTTCATTCTACAGGCAGTATTCACAGAATATGACCCCATTCAACTGATATATATATATATATATATATATATATATATATATATATATACATATACATATGTACACACTTGTCCTACATATGTGGAGAAGTTAGTACTGGTTAGAATATAGTCCAGGAAAATTGGTTAGGTGAACAGGTCACTGTACATGTATATAACTAAAAAATTGTTGAAAAACGGCATTAAACCCGGTGAAAAAATATTTAAAGGCTATCGTTTAACACATCCCAATTCATTACTAATGAAATGACCCAGAAATCAAATGAACAACACCTGTTACAGTTTTAAGAAACAATGGATTACTAACCTGAGCTACCATGAACAGTTTGTATAAGGCAGATAATAACTGCTGCACCTGTAGTGTAAAAGGTCATAAAAGATAAAAACTCAATCAGCAACCACCTCAATATAATATCAAGGCATTCATTTGACCCTTAAAACAGCATTTTGACTCGTGAAATTTGTAAAATAAAGTTTCTGGCTCTTAAGACTTTGTACCAAAGGATAAAATTTAAGATAAAATTAGAAGGAAATTTCGTTGACTCTGTGAATTGTTATCAGCCAAGGGTCACTTTTGACCCTCAACTTTGACCTCTAGTGAAAACCCTGACTATATATATCAGTATAATGACTTATTACAAGCACGGTCTTAAATCATTTCCTCTATATTTCAACTTGATGATGAAATTATTTAGTCTAATTTATCTGGTACTAAAGGTCGTCTTAACATTAAGTTATTACTGTACTTTAATTCAAAGATGCTGTCATATACCAACTCAAATATATCTAACTTCAGACATTGTTTTTTTTTTGTTATATCTAACTTCAGACATTGTTTTTTTATTATAAGCAATCAATACGTATACGTACACAGTGCCGTGTGCAGCAACATTAGGAATGATGTTATCCCTCTGATGGTGTGTTCATGACATCCTATTAAACATTTTCTTCTGAAACAAGAGATAAATGAGAGTTAAAAACATGTACACTAGATTATGAATCAATTACTCAAAGTATGAACACCACAACATGCATGCACAGTGAACTTTATCAAAATATCTATGATCTCTTGATCTTTCAATGTCCTGGTTCATTATCAATCAGTTTGATCAGGCAGCTATTCATAGCTGAAGTAGACACTATTAGATAATGAAGTGAACAATCTAATAAATTGAAAACATGAATGTATACATACAGTCAAACCTGAGCTAATGACCACTGTACATAAAAACCATGATGCAGACAATGGATATATTATCATATGCAGTAAAACCTCTTTATCTTCAGGACTCATTGGAACTGACTAAATGCTCGAGATAAATGTGGTGCTCGTAATAACAAGGTATTTGTTTGCTGGTTGAAAATTATACACAACTAATAACCAAATAATTGATGAGAATTTAGAAACTCCTTGACATAAGTCAGGTGCCTGTGATATCGATGAGTTTAATCACAAAGTTTTACTATACTTAATAAAAATAAACCTCAAAATAAAGACCACTTGGAAAAAAGACCATATTTCTTCTCTCCAATAGGTGACCTTTGCTAACAGGTTTGAAAGTAAGTATAAGTTCATTGGTTCAAGCGTGGTTCTTATGAATTAATTAGTAATTAATTTCATCAGTTTGACCTTTCTTCAAAGACAGATGTAATTATCAGGAAAATATAACTACATCTGATAAATCAATCAAGTAAAGAAACCATTAGCACTTATTAGAAGCCTGCAAATATAATATGATCACTGAACTTAAGTGTATACGATGTATACATGAAAATTACAGGTGTAACAAGTCGAATTACACGGAAGTCCACTTGATTTTAGACACATCCGTCATACAACAATGAAATAAATGATAAAAGGTTTAATAATGACGCAAAGCGAACAAAATCCCTTGGTGTAAGACAGTATTAACTAATTATGCATCAAAAATTAACAATACATTTTTATTTATATTCCTCTCACCTGTCTGTTTTGACGTCATGTTCATCGCCAAAGTGAGCATGCGCAGTGACTTAAGCCCGGCAGTCGCACGCTGAGATGAGCTTGCGCCGGTTAACAACTCATTAAAATAAACACTTCCGGGAAAATTGATGAAAGAAAATCGAAGTGGGTTTTAATTCTATTAATGCGTTATCTGCTCCGAAGTAATTGATTAAATATGTCGGAAGACACGGGATAAGTCAATATAAATGTAAGTTTTTTGCATGCATTAGTGTGTTTTTGCAATTTTAGAATAAAATTGGACTACGGTTTCTTGTGTGTTTCTGCTTTTATCCAGGCCTAATGGTGTCACTTTCGGACAATAAAAAGTTCGGATAATACCTGGTGAATATATGTTCGAAATAATTTTTAATTAATTGCAGTCAACCTACTGAAGAACCAGATCAGTAAGGCTATCTTCCGTTAAGGCTTTGTGTCATTATGTGTTGTTTTATGATAACATGCTAACATGCGGGACAAAAAGTTTTGTTTTTTTACTGTCTTTTCTTCAGTGAAGTAACGTGTTTGTAGTGCAGAGTGTATGGTCAAGGTGCCCACTAGATGTCAAAAGTTGAGAGTAAAAAATGACCCTTGATACATAATAGTTTGATGAGTGAACAAAATTTCCTCACTAGTCAGAAGCTTTATTTTATCCCTTGTATACTTATTACCATGATATACATATTACCGCATGTACTGGTAAAATAACTATAGCTGAAACATATGCACATCACCTCAACTTCAGTTTCCACCAAGCATTGTTTACATTATACACCGCAACTGTCAAACATTTTCAACAGTGTTTGTTCCATTATTTTTTACACTTGGAACGAATCAAAATTAATAATGTCAAATATTTTTTGCATTCATAGATTCTAGTCTGTTAAAAACATATTGTCCATTTAAATGAAAATGCCCTTGTGGTATCTTAGTAAAGGAAAATGCTTAATATCAGTTAGAAGTTTAGTATAGTACCAGTATTTTTCCATGTGACTTCTTAACTTGCATTTAATTGGCAGATTCACGGTAATATGTATACACAATAAAATGGCCCTCAGTGTGTCGAAGAATGTAGCAGTTGATGTATGATTTTATTTGTTTATAAGAGTATTTTCATGTTTTTTTGACATGAAGAAGAATTGTTTATGAAAATTAAATTGTATCATGATTGCATACTAGTAATGTCATGAATTTTTAGCCAGATAAAAAAATTAGACTCATGGTAATAAATATAACCAGGATACTAATTTCAGGAATCAAAATCCCCTTTTTAAGAGTCAAATGAGAACCCTGGTGATTATATTTCTTTCAATAAATCAAAGCCTATTTATATAATTATTTCTAAGTGAACCATGGAGGAGTGGAACTGCCATGATGTCATTTTATTTGGTGCTTCTCAAATTACTCAGTACCACTCCCTGGCTTTATTTTAACACTTGTACTACTGCTTACTGTAAATCAGTGATTTTATGAGTCTTTCTTATACTGGCAAAGAAAAACTTTTGAATATTCTTATCCCAATTTGCTAAGTTTTCAGCTTGATTTTTAGCAATTTGCATGTTAGCATTTAAAGTCTTTAGTTTCCTCTGTCAGTCTGTGTTTATATTTAAGGTAAAAATACACATTGTTAATGCTGATTCAGTTCTTATCTTTTGACTCTTTTAATCATTACATATTTAACTTTAATTTTACATTATTATTTTCAGAAGAATGCAGGTTGACCATGAATATCTGCAGGGTTTTGGGCTTGGGCTTCAAAATCTTCGGGCAACAGGCCAGTTTTGTGATGCCATGGTTTGTGTGGGAAGCACAAAAATACTGGTATGCTCACATTTTTATATCATACTTTTTACTTTTTACCTTACAGTTACACTTGTTCAAATGAGCTTATTTTAACAACCATTATATCTTTTTTATGAAGTTTTTTATGAGTTTTCAAAACGTTTGCTTTGACAGTTTTACTTGAACAATATAATGCATAGACAGAGATAACACATATAGTGATTCTGTACTTAGATGAATTATAGATCTTCATAAATTTATTTTCAACAGGTCCACAAGGTTGTCCTTAGTGCTGCCAGCCAAAAACTGCACGATCTTGCCCTGGACTTTGACATGACACCGCATCGTGAACGAGACCAGTTGGAGATTATCATACCAGCAGATATTAGTCTTTATGCAGTCAATTTATTCATACAATTTCTCTATACTGGTAGGCATGTTTGTTTGGCTCTTGAAAAATTGATTGTAGAAAATTGAATGTTTGTAGAAAGTGAAGTATTTCTGTAAGAAAAATCATTAGATTTGCTGTTTTTTCCTTATTTAATTGTTTTGCTTTAACAAGACTTCTATCAACTGACCAAGCTAATTATTGAATGAATGAAAGAACAAATGAATGAACAAATAAATGAACGAATGAATGAATAAATGAACAAACAAATGAATGAATGAATGTACATATGCCCAGAAACATTTCTGTCCTCAAATTATGAAGTTGAGACTATGTAAAAAAGGAAATGTTCATTTTACTATTTAGGTCAGATAGAAATCAGCAGCCGTATTGTTGGACATCTTGAGAGATTAGCTACTCTGTTTGAAGTTAGCCGACTTCTCATTCAGTGTCAAGAATTTATTCAAGAAAACAATCCTGATAGTCAAAACCTTGAGAGTCATGTTGAAGCGGATTCTAGCAAGAATAGCACACATTCAGCAAGTCGAGATGAGCGATTGACTAATACGCCAGATGACACAAGTCAAGGTTCAAACTTCAGTCGCAGTAACTCTGTCTGCTCAGGTGTTAGTGGGGACCTTAGTGGTGGATTTAGTTCTGTTGTTGTTAAGTCTGAGCCGCCTCATCTTGCATCATTCGAGACATCACAGAATACCTTCTCTTCACCAGGTTAGCTTTGACTTTCGTATGATCTATAAATCTAACCCATTGGCAGTATTTTATATAGTGATTACTTTGTCCTGTTTATACACACAGAAAAGTCTGATGATTTAAATGTTGTTCTTTTTCATAGTTTTTATTAATACAGTGTTTAGGTATTCAAATTTTATATTCCACTTTTTGTGTTTGTAAGTGATTATTTTATTTTTGTAATTGCAGAAATCTTATAGAGATATTATGACAATTTACTTTTTTAATGTTAAAAGACGTCAGACTAATGATGATTTTTTTACTGTTTATTTGGTTGATGTTTTGTAATTTAATTTATTATCATGATTCTTGCAGACGTTTATGATTACACTTTTAGGTTTAAAAATGAGCCAGTCATTATTCAGAGGTTCTCCATTACTGTCAAGTATTCAATCAAAATCACCTTCATCACAGAACGAGTCATCAATGAGCGAACTGGAGAAACTTATGAGTCCAGTTGTTAATATACAGAAACTTCCATCTAATATCACCTTGGATACTGTTGTCATGGTGAGTGATGATGAAGCAGATGAAGCTCCCAAAGAATCCAGTGAAGTTTGTACACCAAGAGGAAAACTAATAGGATTAAGCTTAGAAGAGAAAGAAGCAATTGCCATAGAAGCAAAAAGGTATGGGACAACTCATATTGCCAAAATGAAAAACATTCCATTGAACGATATCCTCAGTTGGATGTCGCTGTTTGGTTTGCGCCAACAAGGAAAACGTGGTAAACAGGTGAATTACGAGGCTGATTTAGCTATAGTTCGTTGGATTGTTAAACAACAGGAAACGAGGGGTTGTGTGAATTTAGACAGTATGAAACAGTACGCACTTACTGTGTATCAGAAAACCAATCCAAAATTTTGTGCTTCCATAACTTGGTTAGGTAACTTTCTAAGAAGAAACATGTCTGTGCTTGAAGGTACAAGATTTGTTCAGGGTGACAAGTGTGACGAGGTTGATATATACAACAATTCTGTCTCTACCAACATAATTGTGAAGCAAGAAACTAGAAGTGAAGGTGATGATGGTGAAAATGTCCTGGAAACCATTGGTCAGCAGACGGTTTTGGAAGATGTTCCGGACAATGAGCAGACACTTGTCAATGAAGCTGTTAATGCTAGGCTTGGAATGACTGTTGATCATAATTTGGATGATGACGAAGATAATTTCATGGATGATGATTTTAGTCAATTAGACCAGTCCACCGAAGAAAATTTAGTCAGGACAGACAATACAAACAAACCCCAAATGATTCAAACACCTTGGGGTAAAAGACCAATTATTATTGGGCAGTCAAAAGCATTTGATGCGAAATCTGAAAGGAAAATAGTGCAGTGGGTCATTGACAGGCAAGAGAGAGATGGATATGTATTCACTGATGACTTTAAAAACTTTGCTCGTTCGTTGTACAAGGGCTCTAAGGTATTTGGAGCTACTCAGGCATGGATGAAAAAGTTTTTGCGAAGACATCGCACTTTGAAGGATGTTAAATTCTGTTCCAAGTTCAAGAATGTGTACACAACTGAGGAAAAAGTAAATTCAGTAGCATTAGCCAAGCGATTTGGTGTTGCCTATGCTGCCAAACATACTGGAATTAATCAAAAAGTCATTCATTGCTGGAAACTTGCTTATGAGAAAGGAATGCTGAATGTTGATGATGCTGCATTAACGAAGATTGATAGTCTTAGTTTATCATTTTCTGATCAGAGTATATCAAATGTTGGAGATTCTGCCTCAACCTCAGGAACTGGTGAATCTTTGCCTCCATTATCTTCAAGTCCTTTAGATCAAGCTGTTCGTGGAATGGTACCAGAATTCGAACATCGAATAGTTCAGAATATTTTAGATCTTCAAGCTAGGGAAGGTAGTGTGAATTACAGTGATATTAGTAAGATTAGCCAATCAATTTATAAAGAAACACGTCCAAATTTCAAAGCTAGTTATAATTGGGTGAAGTCATTCTTAGAAAGACATAAGGAAGCATTAGCTAAGATTGAATTAGAAAATGTTAGTAAAGTGCTTGTTGAAGGTGATGAATCCTATATCAACCCTGCAGAAGGTAGTGTGAACTTGAGTAATGAAACTATTAGTGAAATGGTTGATCAGGCATTAATAGTTATTGGCTCAGGCGATGATTCAACAAAACCAACCAAAGATCGAAGGCCTGTCGTTGTTGGTCCTTCTGTCACTTTTGATAGAAAAACTGAGAAACGATTGGTAGAATGGGCTCTTGAAAGACAACAAGCGGATGGCTATGTATTTACTGATGACTTTAAATTGTATGCTAAATCAGTGCATACTGGAACTAAAACTTTTACTGCTTCATCTGGTTGGATGACATTGTTTCTACGGCGACATAGAATACTGAAAGATGTCGTATGGAGATCAAAATATAAAAATAACTACACAGAAGAAGAAAAAATGGCTGCAGTTGCAGAAGCAAAAAGACTTGGTGCTGGGCATGTTGGGAGAAAATTAGGTATTGAACCAAAGCTTATTTGTACTTGGAGAATCAAAATGGAAAAAAATGCTCCTAAGCTTCAGAGTTTCTGGAAAGGAACAAAAGTAAGAAAATTTGGAAAGGGGCTAATGCAGCCTAAATATGCCCCAGTGAAGCATACTAGTAAAAGTCTTGGTGGATCAGATGCTGCGAGAGGTATAGTACCAGAATTCGAACATCGAATTGTTGATCTCATTCTTGAAGAACATGAAAAAGAAGGCAGTATTTCTTATGAAGAAATTAGTAGACTGGCTCAATCAGTTTATAAAGAAACCAGACCCACATTCAAGGCATCCTATGCTTGGATAAGAAATTTTATGAAGAGAAATGAAGAAAGGTTAACTGATTTGAATATAGATAATGTTAAAAAAGTATTCCTTCCAGAGGATGAGAATAATGAAAGTGTGAACATTGGAGTCAGTAGTAATGATATAGCTGATATGAATCTTCAAAATATATTTAAGAAAAGGCCTATCATTGTTGGACAATCCCGATCATTAGACACTAAGACAGAAAAGAAACTTGTACAGTGGACTGTTGAGCAACAGCAAAAAAATGGTTATGTGTTTTTAGATCAGTTTAAAACATATGCACAGTCTCTATATAAGGGTGAGAAAAAGTTTGCTGCAACCCAAGCCTGGCGTATCAAATTTCTAAGAAGGAACCATGCAGCTCTAAAACATGTAAAGTTCCAGTCCAGTTTTAGGAACCAGTATACCCTTGATGAGAAGAAAGCTATAGTGTTGGAGGCCAAGAAGTTTGGTCCTGCTCATGTTGCAAAAAAGACTGGTATAGAACATTGTCTGATAAATGCATGGAAAATTAAACTAGAAAGAAGTGGAGTGATTCCCCAAGATGGGCCAGGATTTGAAAGTAGTGTTACATCAAGTGGATCATCTGGTCAGTCAAATTTTGCTTCCAAGGTTAAAAAAATGCAAGAAAATGTTGGGCCTGGTCTGTACAGCTACAGAGGAGTGGTACCTGCATTTGAGAAGAAGATTGTGACCCTCATAATGAATAAAATGGATGAAGAGGGTAGTGTTTCTTATCAAGATGTGAGTAACATTGCGAGAGCTGTGTATAAAGAAACAAGACCACATTTCAAGGCTTCATACAACTGGATTAAAGACTTTCTGAAACGCAACAAGAAGGCATTAAGACATGTTGAGTTTGAGCAATCGAAGAATATATCTACCAATTCTGATGTTGATATGGAAGTTCTTATCAATGAAGATCAGATTGGAAATATTGATGAATTGATCATGGCAGCTGAAGAACAGAGTGTAATTGATGATTCTAACTTGAACCAAACAGATCATGGTTCTCCAGATGAAAGTTCAGAAATGGATATTGTTATTGATAATCCTGAAGACCCGAATTATGATGCTAATGATAAACAAGAAATTGTTGATATTGAAAAAATAGTTGGCAAGAGGCCTATTATTATTGGAAAAGCTGTTCATTTTAACAGGAAAACAGAGAAGAAAATTGTTGAATGGCTGCTGGAAGCTCAGAATCGGGATGGATTTGTTTTTACTGATGATTTCCGACGATATGCTAGATCCCTGTATACAGGACCACCAGAAAAATTTGGAGCAACCAATGCTTGGATCTCTAAATTTCTTAGAAGAAACAGGCTTGAGGGGAAAATAGAATTTCAGTCCAAATTAAAAGGAAATAATGCTAAGTTTGAGGAGAAAATTGTTGAACTAATTCAAGAACAGCAAGCGCAAGAGGGTAGTGTATCGAATGAAGATATTCAGCGTATTACCCAATCAGTTTATAAAGAAACTCGACCTAACTTCAGAGCTTGCTACGGTTGGATTAAAGATTTTATCAAAAGAAATAAAGAACAATTGGCTGGTGTTGAGCTTGAAAATGTGAAGAAATTATACATTCCAGATGAAGAGAATGGAGATGGAGTTATTGTACAAAACTATGATCCAATGAAAGCTGTTGCATTCCTTGAACCATCTACTTCAAGCTTTGCTAACCATTATGATGATAAGAATAATCACAGTTTTTCTGATAATCAAAGTCATGATAGCTCATGGGCTGACATGGATAGTTCAGTTGACCTTGATAGCTCAAGGTCACAATATGACCAAGCACCAAGTAGCGTTCTTGAGAGACTTGCTAATCAGAAAAGACCAATTATTATTGGTCCTCCTAGAGGAATGGACAGCAAGACAGAGAAGAAATTAGTTCAGTGGATGCTGGAACAACAAGAGCAGGATGGCTGTGTGTATTTAGATCTGTTCAAACAGTATGCCAAGTCAATTCACTCGGGACCAAAAAAGTTTGCAGCAACACAGGCTTGGATGACAAAATTCAAGCAACGGAATCATGAAGCTTTGAAGAATGTTATTATCAGATCTAGATTCAGGAATGAATATACTATTGAAGAAAAAATGGCTATTGTTGAAGAAGCTAAAAGACTTGGGTGTAATCATGTTGGTCGAAAGCTTGGAATTAATGGTGGTGTGATTTACAGCTGGAAAGTGCAACTTGAGCAGTATGATAAATTTGGTAACACTAATGCGTCAAATGATGTTCCAGATTCATCACAAGCAACTAGTGCTAGAGGAGTGGTTCCAGAGTTTGAAAATGCAATTGTTCAAATGGTTCTAGAAACACACAGAGCCAAAGGTAGTGTAGCATACGAAGATGTCAGCATGTGTGCTCGTTCTGTTTACAAGGAAACACGACCAAATTTCAAAGCCAGCAACAACTGGGTCATGGACTTCATTAGGAAATATAAAGATGAATTTCAGGATGTTAAGTTCGAAAACCAAAGGAAATTTTTAACAGAAGATGAAAAGCTTCATATCTTGTCTGAAGAAAAGAAATATGGAACTGATCATGTTGTAAAGAAACGTAATATTTCTGCAAGTACTCTATACAACTGGCGAAGGAACATGCAGGCAAAGTCCATTCCAATTCCAAAATATAAAGCTATTGTGAGTTCTAAAATTAAAAAGAAGTATGCCAAAGGAAAGACTTTGAAAAAATACACATTGGAAGAGAAGAGGAACATTGTGGCTGTAGCTGAAGCCAATGGTGTTACCTATGCCTCTCTTAAACTTGGAGTAACCAGGAATATGATTGGTAAATGGATTCGTTTCTTCCGGGACCAAGGTGAGAACATTGTCATCAATTTCACTCATTCTTCCACTATGAAGAAAGAGCTGGAGCAAAAGATAGTTGCTTGGGTACTGGAAGAAAATGAGAAACTAGGAATAGTTCTAATCAGCAGAATCAGAGAGGAAGCCAAAAGAATCTTTGAAGAAGCATACACAGGTTTGAATACATCTCAATACTGGTTGGAAGGATTTCTGTCTCAAAATGCATCAAAATTTGAACATGTAAGATTTCGTGACACTGGAGGTCATACCAAAGACTTATCTGAAGAAATTAAGTTAAAAATCTGTAGATATTCTGAAAGACATGGAACTGTTGCTACAGCTGATCTTACTGGTCTGACACCTAAGATTATATATCACTGGAGGAGAAACATGCGACTAAAAGGTCATGACCTTTCAGTTGCTGATGATGTACCATTTGAAGAGGTTAAAGTTGAAAGTACATGTACAGAGGATGAACCAAAAAGTCTTATGCAGCGGAAACTTGATTCAATTGCTGCAAAATATGATCTGAGTACCAGGAAAGCTTTAGTTAATGAAGCTAAAGTGAATGGCACATCTGCAACTGTAAAAAAGCATAAGATTCCATTGCCCTTGCTACTTAAATGGATGAAATTGTATGAAGATGATGATAATGATGAAGAAAGTCTACATTCTGCAAGCATTTCCAGTGAGGATGATTTTGAAGCTAAATTAAAAGTTCGCTTGCCAAGTGTTGATAAAATGGCCAATGGAGTAAACAAGAAAGCATCCAAAGAGCAGTATAAGAAACTAATTGTTGAAGAAGCCAATAAAATTGGAGTGAAAAAAGTTTGTGATAAGAGAGGTATTGCAAGTTCAACTGTATACAACTGGTTAAAAGAACACAGAGAATCTAGTGAAGAAAGTAATCGAGCTTCTGTTGAGAGATCTGAATCAAGTGTTGGATCAAGATTAGATCAGGAATCATCTACACCTATACAAATTCAAGACATCAAGAAAGAGCCAGGTGTAAGGGGAGGAATGGGCATTGAAAGATTTCAAAAAAAAATGCCTACTCCAGTGTACCATCAGCCTAAGACAATGAGGAAATATACACTTGAAGAGAAACAGGAAGTGGTGCAGAGAGCATCTGAGGTTGGTCAGAAAAGGGCATCTGTAGAACTTGGTATTCCTTTGACTAATGTGATAAGATGGTTTGACTTGTACAAAACATCTGTTCAGCCATCTAAATCAAATCCATCATCAGCGTCAACACCTTCACCTGCTGTCTCTAGTCCTTCATCGATTCCTGAGATTTCAACTGATAATGTTCGTGAATCTAGCATTGAGAGGAAGCGCAGACTTAGTGATATGATGAGATCTCCAAGGAATGTTGATACAGGTAATGTAAAAAGAATGAAATACACAGAGGAAGAAAAGATACAGTTTGTGAAAGATACAGAGGTGATGGGTACAGCAAGTGTAGCTAACAAAGTAAATGTGTCAGTTGATGTTGTATACAAATGGAGATCTAAGTACCTTAAGGCCATCAGGCAATCAGCCATTGAAAATCCAAATCAATCAGTCGAAGACAGTAAGAGTGAGCCTAGATCCAGATCTCCTGATATGCCTGCACCAAGAAACCCTATGTTAGATCTTTCATCAAATCGAAACAGCGCTATGAATTACAGTACTGAAGATGCACCAAATCATCCAGCTTATCTTGGTTTGCAAGTTTCCAGCCATCAAACTGACACTGATCCATTTTCCAAAATGAAACAATCATCAAACTCTGAATTAAGATTTGATGAATATGATTCTATGAAAGATGATGATGATTACTCAGAAGGTGTCTATAAGAGAATGGTAATGGAGGATGGTCATAATGAATCAGTTAAAAGTCCCAGTGTACAAAACATAAACGATTTAGATCTTCTAGCTGTTGATCAGATTCTAGATATGACATCCAGTTATATGGAAGCTGAGAAGAAACATAAAAAGGATCCACTTGGAATTCAAGATAGAAGTAATGACAGTGATAAGGAAGAGGAAGATGAAGATGATTTGCCCTCAATATCTGACGATGAAATGGATATGATAAAAGTAGTCGATGTTAAAAGTGAAGCTGCGAGTCAATGATATGTTTATAAAATTTGTAAGTGAATATAATTACAAAAATAATTTTTCTTGATATAGTGACTTAGTATGAGGATGCAAGCATTTAAATGAATGGAATGGAATGATATATTGTACAGGATTAAACAAGATGATAGCTTTCAAACATTGTTGTGTTCAGGTGTATATAATTGTTACGATAAATGATTGACAGTCTTTGAGTGTACAGTAACACTGATGTATTGAAAAATGCAGTTTGTTGTCTTTGACTGCATTAGATTTATATCATATGATGACTGTTGTTGAATAGATTCTACACCTACTCAGTGTCACGTGGTTATAGCTGAAATAAACAGAAATTACCATAGTAGATAATGTTATATCTCAAATCTTGATATAAACCTGAATTTGGAGGTGTGTATTAGAATGCAGCATTGTCATTGGTCAATTTTAATGTTGTACCAGAAATCAACCAATCAGGTGCTTGTGATTTTGGATCCTCAAGCTCAGACATTTATCTTCAAACTCTGGCCAGTAAAAAATTAATATGAATGTTTGTATTATGAATCTTAGATAAATGTTAGTATCATCTTCTTACTACAAAAATTGTTGATCTAGTTTGGTTCAATAAGTATTTTTACTGTAATTTTAAATTTATTTTACAAAATGTTGTGAAGTTGTAGGATATTGTGTTTTATCATTTTTCCAATTTTGTAGAGAGTTCTTGTATTTTGCATTTTATTGTGTTCAAGCCATTTTAAGTAGGTCATAGACTTTGGGTACTTGTCTAAAAACTGCTGTTATTGTACTTGCAAATACTTAAGATATAAAAGTAATTAAATCTATTTACTGTTATTCTGGCAAACACAATCTTTAGCTGCTGTTGAAATGATTCATGTACAATTACCTTATTTATTTAGCCCAAGTCATTCCTACTGTTTTGCTGTTGTCTGCCAATGCTTTTAAACCCCAATATGCATTAATTTTCCATTTTTTTAAGCAGTTACTTTAAATTTTATTTATGACTTAGTTGATGTGTTCAGTCTTTATTAATTTTGTATGCAATATTTTTTTCATTTGTGTCTGCAATTTTTTACCATTGTTTATGTATAATATAAAACCTACCCACCATTGTTTATATGTATGTTAGCTTATCACTACAATTTTGTGTTAGGTGACATTTTCAGTCTGATTTTACAAACCAAGTTCAGATTTAACCATCTGTTATTGTGTTCTTCAACTTTCTTTTCTCTTTTCTTAATTAATGTCCTAGATAAATGTCATATTTTTATGCACAATGATACAACATGAATGTTTATTTGCATGTCAATGTATTGATCCTCAGTTGTTTCCCCTGGTTCAAATTATAGGACAAGATTGATTGCCCTTGATTCAGATATACCAAAAAAGTAGATGACAGTTACTTCCCTTGAATCAGATATGCCAAAACAGTAGATTAGTTATTGCCCTTGATTCATATATATCCATTTATTTAATTGGTAACACAGTCCTTGATTCAGATATGCCAGTATATTAAATACACAATAGTTACTGCCCTTGATTCAGATATGTCAATGTATTAAATACACAATAGTTATTGTCCTTGATTCAGATATGCCAATATATTAAATACACAATAGTTATTGCCCTTGATTCAGATATGCCAAAATAGTAGATGAAAGCTACTTCCTTTATTCAGACAATTATTGCCCCTGATTCAGATATACCAATATATTTCATAGACACCAGCTATTTTCCTTGATTGAAACATGCTAATTTATTTTTTTTAACAGATAAGTTATTGCACCTGAGTCAATTATGATAATATATTGGACAGAATTATTTCCCTTTTGTCAGAAATTTCGATATTCTGGACAGACAGCATATTTCTCTGATCCGTATATGTCACATATTGTCATGGTATAATGGTTTTGTTTTGTTTATAAAAATGCTTCTGTCATGAGAAGTTTCTTGAAGTTGATGAACTTACTTTTTGACTTATTTTTGGTAAAGTTCAAGTGTTTTGTTGCATATTTTTGTTTTATATTGATTTTGCTTATTTCTGATTGAATGGAGATAAAGTAAGTCACATGCATCTATTATTAATTAGCTATAAGAAGGAATACTACTACCAGTAATTCTTTTCTTTTCCAATTCTGTTCTGTTCTGGCAGTATTACTTTGAACTGTGCCTGTAGCTGTTTTAGTTGCCATGGTAACAGTCATTTTAATCTTTATTATGAAGAGTATTCATAAATGTGAGGCAATATTGTGAGAAATATCTTACTAAAGTTATGCAAAATTATTCATTAGAACCAAAATTATTTTTGTTTTTTTATGGTGCTTTATTGTGCAAATGTTTTATTTTTTTATGGTTTGAAGGATTACAGTATGTAGTTCATTTGTGTACATTATGGTATCCTTTGTTATTTAATTATGATGATTTTATGATTTTGTAGGGTTTTTTTTAAAAAAAATGTGCAAAATGTTTGTTTATACAAATTGGTAACTACAGTTAGGGGCCACACAATTCCTTTTGGTGCTTTTGTTGTTAACAATAGTACTTCTGTTTGTATTCCTCGAACATTAGTTTTCAATAAATTGCCAAAATTTAATGCCTTGATCATGATATTTATATTGAATACACTCACTTCATTTTTGTTTAAATTACTAGTACCTCCTTGTAGTTCTGGCTATTAAGTAGCATACTTTTGTTAATTTTTTTTGCCTATGATAACATTGAATTACATTGAATTGACTCCCTCTGCATAGTTACCTCCCTTTGATGCTGAATAACCTTTCTCTATTACCTCATCAAGTCCAGTTTTGTTCAGTTTAGGTCTTGTAAGATGTAGATATAACATTGAGTTACATTGAATTGTCTCCCTTTATGAAATTACCTCCCTTTAACATGGAATAATCTTTTTTTCTCATGGAGTCCAGTTCTGTTTTGTCTTAGGTCTTTTAAAGATGTAGATATGGTGATTTTTAATGTTAATTATTCAGTATTACAGAACAGGGTGCTGGTATAACTTAGTCAGTCGAAAAGAAATTAATTGATTGAGAAATATTTTAATGAGGCCGATGTGGATTTTTGTTAACTCGATGGATTTTTTTTTATCTATGTAATAATGTACTAAAATGTATAAAGTGCTTTTGTAGCAATTTTCAAATTGGTTTTTGTATAATATTATGAATCAGATTTGTAGAGGTAATTTTACTGTAAATGTATATTTTATTGGATTAATTACTTAGTTCTGTAAAATATGTCCCATTGTTGTGATATGGTTTGTATTGTTATGAAATATGAATCAGATATCTTACACCATATCTGACAATGTCATTACAGAATTCTTGAATTCAGATATTTTCGTCGAAATACATGTAATGCTATTTTTTGACAGATTAAAATGAAATGTTTTAAAGGACATGTATATTTATTAAGATTGTTGAATCTGGGTGCTCACTTGATGTCAAAAGTTAAGGGTAAAAATGACCCTTGGCCAATATAATTTGAAGAGTCAACAAAATTTCCTTCTATTTAAGCCGCAGATTTTACCTATTGGTATAAATTCTCAAGAGTTGTAAGCTTTGTTTTGCTAATACCAAGAGTCAAAATGCCATTTTAAGTACCAAATGAAAAACTCTGTTGACTATGTCCATGTCTTGTGAAACTAAAATTTAAATTGGTCTATGAAATTAGAGATCAAGACTAGTTTAAATTTACTATCGTCATGCTCTTGAAACAATGCTGTTATTTTTATAATAAATTTATGGATTTTCTGGTTTTGATAATTTTCGTGTTGATATTTAATCTTGAGTCTCATCATTTTGACTAGTCATTCATTTGGTGCTTAAGAGATGAAATTTGTGTATTGTAATCTCATTGATATTTCATTATCTATTTTTGTGCAAAAATGGTATTTTTGAGAGATTTTGAATTCATGCTGAATGCTTAAACAACCAGTATTTTACATAGTCGATGATTCATATGACAGTTGTTATATTAGATCTGTTTTGTATGAATTAGAAATTGGCGATGATGTTTAATCACTTTGTAGATTTCAATTCAGCTGATCAGTAAGGAACTTGGTGTTGGATTTATCCTTGTCATGAAGATTTTAACCCTTTGCCTCATAAGCATATTTTGAACACTTCCAAATTAAATGCTAATGTACAAAACATCAATTCATTTAAGATAATTGTTTTTTTTTCTCTCTGGCAGAGTGGAAAACATTGTGGTAAAAGAAGCCATTACTTATTACAAGCAATGGCTTCTTTTGCCACAATGTTCTCAAAAGTCGTCTGCTTCAGATGCGGGGAAATACAGTATTATGAGGCAAAGGGTTAAGCCAGTATAGGTCCATTCTTGTGATTGGATGAATTGAGGTTGGGGAGTGGAGATTGGACTTGTTATGGTGTCTGTCCTTACTGATATGGAATGAAGACTTTAAGCGTTTTTGTGTCCATTCTAATGATTGGATGAGTAGAGGTTTGGGAAGTGGGGATTTAGTTGTGGAGTTGATTGGGTTCGCAGGCATACCATATCTCTCACCTGTAATGCCAGAATGAGTTAGTGTGTAAGTCCAAAACAAGGCTAACATTATAAATACATTTTCTTACATTCATTAAGTGTTGTAATTGTCTCATGCTTCATAGAACGAGAAGTTAACGAGTCATTAGTTTTAGAATGTTGTCTGTATACTTTAAGATGTAAAAATGTATAAACATGTATGTATATATTGTCACATTGATTTCATTCATTGATTTTTACGCATCAACCGTTGTTGTTACTTTTTTCATTCGTTTTTATACTTCGTTTTAATTTTTGTGGAGCTCCAAAAAACATCTTGGTTACTGAATCCATTCTCTTTCAAAGTATTACGCCAAATTTTTATTTTCATCGAAAATCATTTTCTTGAAAGAATTTCAATGTTCACTAGTCTTATTTTGTTAATGTTAAAGATTTTGAAGGGAAGTGATGATTTGTTTTTCTTTATTTTTTGCATAAATATTCCTGTTCGATGTACAATTAAAAAAACGATGTTTTTATGTTGTAGAATAAAATAACTTGAAGAGTTTGCATTGTTCATGTTGACCTTTCTGGTATTTAGTGAACTTTCTTGTAATTTTTAGCTTTCTGGTATTCACACAGCTTTCTTGTCTAATGCTGAGCTTTCTTGCTCTCTGTTTAACTTTCTTGGATTAACTCTACTTTCTTCAATTTATTGAGCTTTCTGATATGTACACTGCTTTCTTGTACTTTGTTCAAAGCTTTCTGATCATTACTCGATTATTTACCTGGTTTTCAGCAATAGCTTTCAAGTATTTACGGTGTTAATATTTTTAAGTACATGTATTTAAATCATTGTCATAAACACAACTAAATTGGTTCAGAAATTTATTACAAGACAAATTACATGCAACTCGCACCACAAATTCATTTGACAATACAATATAAACAATATCATCCAATTCACAACTTAATTAGCTGTAAGTGGAGATAACCTTTGTAAAAACCAACACCTACCTATGCTGTCACAATTTAATTCATACAAAAGTAAAAACAGGACTGTTGTGAGTAACACATGATGGAGGTAAATTGTCAGTGACTTCTTAAACACTCAACAAACATGTTACAATTGGTTTGTCAAACAATTCCACCTGACAAAAATTAATACTGTTCATCAACAGCATTTGAACTAATTCTTTTCAAGCATAAGCCTGAGCTATAAACAGGCTTTTGAAGATAAAAAAAATACTACTAGCCGGTTTATACAATTTTGAGAAAGTTCTCAGGTTTGAATAGAAACTTACTAGCCTCAGCTTTGGACTAGCGGCAAGCATGAAGACTGCATCAATCCAATAAACCTGACATTAACATGTTAACTGATTAACAGTGATCCCCCACTGCAAGGGAGGTACAAGTTTAATGACACATACAGCACAAACATACTTCATACAAGTAATTTCCATAGTAAAGATATGTAAAAAAAATATTAAATGTTCATATTCTACATTAAGACTTCTCATGATAAAGGTCAAACCATACACAGAATTGTTTTAACTAAATAAAAAAACGATTTAAACCTCTGAAAAAAAATTGAAAAAAAATGGGTCACACCAGTAGCTAGGTAATCATTAAGGCAAGTAAAAAAAAGTTGTGTTTCTGGTGACTTGACCAAAAACATAGGGTCCAAAGGTCACAAAACTGAATTTTTTCTTACAGTTTTTATGTATTTTTAAGGGCATGATTCGTATTTCACTGTAGGAAACTATCAGATCATGGCAAAGAGCTCAAGATATAATTTTTTTAAGACTATTAATTTTCTCATACACAATAATGCCGTAGTAATGAATGATACGTATGTCCATAGGACATGGATAAAAAAACATCTCTCTCTCCTCCATTAGAGTAAGAGATAAAGATGTACCTTCAACACTAAAGGTTTCATCATTTGTAACCATTTTTCCTTTTATTATATACACATAATTATCATCATAAAAAAGAAAAAGTCAGCTGAACATTAAATTTGACATGAATTCCCCCCCCAAAAAAAACTCAATATAACAGAGGGTGAACTCTCATCAAGTTATAATACACAACTATAGGTGGTAACGAACAATTAAGGAACAAAATGAGCATAACCATCATCTGTCAAAACATAAAGAATGTAACCCTGCTCTCAATTATATGTGTACCTCTATAAGAAAGGACATGGCTATAGGTTACAAATGGCATGAATGTCAATATCATGACAACAGAATCTGATTGGTTACTCCTGAACTCAGTTGACCAATGGTAAAGCTCTGCTCCCAAACCAACCTTCCTATGTATATTTATTACTTAAGACCAGACATATGAATTGCATATAGCATACATAAACTTGCCTAGATTTTGAAAGCATATTTAACTCAAAGCTACAGACATCATTTTAATCTAATCAAACATTAGGGCATCAATTTACATTTGAAATACAAGTATTAAAGTGCCAAGCAACTTAAAAAAAATCTAATCAATACACATGTTGCAAATCTCACTGGATATATCAACAAGTATGATCATTCCCCAGAGTCAGAGACATGATTGCAAAACTATTTAACATATAGATCAGAAATAGAGTACTTATACATATGATTGTAGTTAATTAAGATAGATTGGCTAAGCAACAAAACTGTGATGAATAAAAAAAATTTGGGCAAAAATATGATCCTGCTTAATTTCATAACATTGAGCACATACAAAAAATCATACAAATGAAATTCATCAGTTGCAATACAATTATACATTATAAATTACAAATTCAACTGTTACTAGAGCTCTGCAGAGTGGCAACAACACTCTTCTATTTCACATATCGGCAACAGGGGCCACATTTGAGATTGCAAGTCTGAACACAATATGGTATAATTTTGACCATAAAGTTAAAAAAGGGGCATAACTAAAAAATATAGCTTTCAGAATAATTCCCCTTGTCTTGCAACTGCACCTTGTCACGATAATGAAGTATTCCAAGTGTCGTGTTGATATCTTGGAAAGAATTTGAGTGATGGGTTACATTAAAGTTTTTGCACGACAATGATGACCCAGCAATCATAACAGCTCGACTTTTTTCCGAAACAGACAAGCTGAAAATGAGCACCAATAAGAACTGGATGATATATCAAGCCTTCAGTGAAAATCAGTTAAGTCTCAGATTTGATAAGTAGTAACAATTGTTGTACATCATCCTATTGATATCAAATGCAAGGTTGTGGACAATGTAGATCATCGAAACAAAATTTCACAGTAAGTCCGTGTTATCTTCGTGCGGGCCGGTTAGGTTGATTCATATTTTGTCCTGATTGAGGCGTACGATTCACGTTTTGATTCGTTCCCCTGTTAGGGGGAGCTGTTCCCTGAAACTGCCGGTTTTGGTTAGGAGCAAAGTTTGGCCTTTGACCTTGACCTTGTGTTCTTGGCGGTCGATTTGTATTAAAATTTTGCCCATTACCTGAAAGGAATAACAAAAAACAGACATTACATGTGACCATCAATAACAACACTGCATTGTTTTTGAAAGCAGCAATGAATTAAGAATAAGGTGTCTGAACTAGACCATTAAATGAAAAGTACCGATATCCACCACATGGCTTTAGTTATTAACTAGAAGTCACCAAATGGCAACATGTCGAGCCTGCAGTGTGACCTTGACCTTTTAGATATGGGCCTGGATCTTGTGCATGACATACCGTCTCATCATGGTGAACAATTGTGCCAGGTCATTTTAAAATTCATTGATCCATGGGGAATTTACAGTCCGGACAAAGTCAAGTTGGACAGCCTAACACACGGGCACATGCAAGGACACACAAACATGGAACCGCCAACTATGTCAAGCTCATCGCAAGTGGGCTGGATGAAACTTGGGTGCCTCTGTGGCCAAGTGGTTAAGATCTTTGACTAGAAATTGCCAGTCTCTCATTGCAGTGAGTTCAAATCCCATCCGGACCTAAATTTCATATGTGAAGAAGCTGTCCAGCTAGCATACAGAAGGTTGGTAGTTCTACTCAGGTATATACACCTAGGGTCTTCCTCCACCATTAAACACTAGAAAGCTGCCAAATTACCCTGGCTGCTGTCACATTAAACCCAAACAAAAAAAATTAGAATGAAAAACGAAATGGGTACATTGCAGCATGTTCAAAATGAAATCATAACAGAAATGAAAGTATCTAAAGAAATAATGGTTATACATGAAAACACAAACCCATTTGCCTATTTCCTTGCTGACCAGCATTTGGTCTAATCGGTGGTGAACCCCTACCACCGGGATTATTAAGACTCCCTAAAGCATTGGGACCTTGATTGTTGTCCAACTCTGTAGGGGATTTCCTTTGGTTGGCTTGTTCCTGTTGGAGATATAAGTAATTATCAGCAATGATCAATAACAATATCCTAAAAACCAAACAATAAATTTTAAAATAAAAACTTTTTTGTTCTGATACCTCTGACTTCAGTTCTGACTACATCAGAAGGTTGTTTTTTCTATAACTTGTCATGATCAAACTATAAAAAAAACCAGCTCAACTGTGACCAATAAAAGTTTTGAGAGTAGCACTATTTGCCCACAATGAGGTAGAAAATAAGCACAGCAACAAGGAGCTAGTGATTAATGAGGGTGAATTCAAACATCTCTCAAACTTGAACTATAAAAATCAGTTTATGACTACATGAAAAACTTAATAAAGGCACGCTTAAAACATTAAAAGTTTCCTGTACCAAGACCCTTAATAATAAAGGCACAAGAATTAATTTTGAAAATAGAGAAAGAAATTAATTATCAGTTTAAATATTGAAACAATGAGTTCATATAAAACTCATCCATAAAAACAACAACATGATAAAAGACTTGCATTCTTAGCTTGTGCTTGTAGTTGAGTGTACTCTGGGTTAGGTTCACTCATGTTTGGAACTTCGGAAAACTGCATACAAAATCTAAAATAAAAATGTAGCAGGTTTAAACTTAAACCCAGGTTTAGTCAAAATCTATATAGGAACAAATTCAACTGAGTTTTACTTATATTGCATGAACAACTTTCATCTTACAGAAAAAAGAGAGATGAACAATGATATTTATGATGAATCAAAGTAGATTAGCAGCCAATTTATTTTAAAAGAATCTTAGTCACTATATCTAAAATATTCTGTTTGATAATATGACTTTTTTATATCATGAACAAAACTTACTCTCCAATCTTGCTAATTCCACCATTCTTCCCAGCATACAATGTCAAACAATTCTTGAAGATATTTGTATACCTAGAAAATAATAGCACAAGAAAAATGAAACACCATATAAGGATTTTCAAGTAGAAAGAAAATATGTACAGGAATTAAACATTCTGATGATTAATTCAGCCATACTGTATAATATGGATTCCATTACAAATTAGCATGTATGATTACAGTAAAATACAGATTTGTAATAATCAAAATACAGTATAAATTCCTGGAATCTGTACTCCCTTAAAACCTGCATTCTCTGAAAATTGGATTCATATATCACAATTGTTTGAAAATCAGTGCTAATCTCGGGTTCAATCAATTATGTGAGTACATCAAATCATACATCAACTTATGATAAACTACGACACAAAAGAAAAACATGATACACTAATTAGTTAACAGTAAAAATTCTACTTTACCCTTTAACAAGACGACATATATCACCAGTCATTATAAGGTCTCCTATATCATCCCATATTGATATATTGATGCTTCCCGTCTTATCTGCAACCTTACATGATCGAACTGTATGATTGTCCTTTGTTCTTGTTGGCTGTCCTGAAACACAAGCAATGAATACTTGAAACATGAATTTTGAACTATGATTGAAGACATTTAGCATTTTTCAAGACAGAATTTAAACCATAGCTCCGCCATTCTCTAACCAGGGTCCAGGAATCATGAGAATTCTGTCTTACTAAACAAATGCGTGCACACATTATTATCCAACATATCAACGGTTTAACTTACAGCTCATTAAATGATATTCAAATGAAACAAAGTTGTATTTCTGTTCCATCAAAAAAAAGTACAAATGAACTTACCCACTTCGATGATGATGAATATCACGTTCAAGTTTTTCTGGGAAGGTTTGATGTCCTTAATGTAAACATACTGAATACCGTCCGTCATTTAGGCTGCTTTAAATTGACTGAAATCCAATGGAAATTATCTCAATACAAAAATTTCTTCATCAAGTGAAGATATGCCACACAGTCCAGTCAACTTTTCATTTATTTTATCTGCCGTATCAGTAAAAAAATGTGTCAGAATAAATAAAACTGATGAAAATTATTTCAGACCCTGAAGTCATAATATAAACATTAGATAATATTCAAAATTATGTAAACAGAATATATTATACATGAAAAAAAATATATAAAAATAAAACATGAATGATGAAGTTCTTTGTCAATTAATCAATTTATATTCAGTTAAGATAAAACAGAATGCCTTTCAGAGAAAACAACAATCTAAAGAGGTCTTGTGAATAAGTAAAAAAAAAGATATTGTAAACATTAAATGACCCACAAATACGTATTTGAAGATAAAAAAGCATACTTACCAATTTCGTGTTTAATTTGCGAAAACGACAGTCCCATATAAAGGGGAGGTAACTCTTCGTAAACGGTGACAGCTAAATACCAGACTTGGTACGGATCAATAGACTTGACAGAAAACCAATAGCTGCCTTCTCTGCGATGCAATCATATACATTGTCTTCATTGTAAAAGTTCTTATCTTGTTACTAAAATTATTTTATTAGAATAGATTAAGAATGTAGCTTGTGAATGTAAAAATGCAGCTAAGAGTGCTGCCAGATAAAAAATGAATATCAAAGCTTTAAGTGAATAGGCCTAATGGTAGTCCAACTAATTAGACTGTTTGTGACGGCGAGACATTTTTTGATTTGAACCCGACCCTCACAGGCTGAGAGGATGGCCCTTCCGAATTCATGTATGAAATCGGCCAGCCTTATGGATGAGTGATGGGGCTGTGGTGTCTTAGGACCCATTACCTTCGTAAACAAACAAGTTTATATACGTTAAAACTAATCAGCAGACTTACCTGATAGGAGTAAATGTAGAATTTCAAAGCGCGAATATTTTCACCCCGGAAACTTTTCAGACGTATATACACGACGCGCGTTTTTTTTTTTTTTTTTTTTTTTGTATTAATCTAATGCTGATTCTACGACACCATACTGCATACCTGCATTTTTATATAGTCTCTAAAGTTGTGAACAGACAAAAAGTCACATGCATTATGCATAAATATGCTGAGTTATCAATTATATGGGCAACGAATTTCATTGCTGGCGAACGCAAATTAGACCACAACAGGAAACACAGCGTGTAAAATGCGACAAATTTCTTTTCTCAAGCAGAGATGAATATTTCGATTGACAAGTTTTAGGCTATTATCAAGTGTGAAGTCGAGGCCAAATGAGGAAAGAAAGCCGTATTTCCATATGTGACAAATTAAATTGTGGTGTGTACTGGCGATAGACTGTGCAGTATAATTCAATTCTTTCATTGGCCAATTATGATAAGGTTCCGGGTGATAATGTAATTTAGTAACTGACAATACTTCTGGAGCGCTCCAAGCATTGTACAGTCACACCTGTGTTTGCAACCTCCTCCGAATAAATACCAACATGTGAATAAAGGACATTCTTTGGAAAACCGTCATTGATGATTTAGAACAAATTGACCTCTTAATAAAGTCCATTTGTCAATAAATACCACATTTTATCTTTCCCAAGAGTGGCCTTTGCCTACAGGTTTCACTGTATATTTGCATTGATGAATGCACTAAGGGAATTCGTAGGGAGCAAAATTACATGTTTATATATCTTGGACATCGTTCTAATCAATCAATATTATATATCCATGATTTGTCACGTATTTTATCAACTACAGCAAAATCCCGATATCGAGGCCACCTTCGGAACCCTAAGAGTCGGTCATAATTATGACGTGTCTCATTATCAAGTTGAATATTATGAGATTTATTAAAAGCCGTCCGAAAATAAGTCGACATTATAAAATTGTGGTCGTAAAATTGAAGCGGTCACTATGCGAGGTTTTACTGTAATTTCAATTGCATGTAGTGGAAATGGTTGTAAGTTTTCCGCATTATTCGATTGCTGGTATTACAATTATGTATTCGTGAAATACCATAAAATTCCAACTAAATTCCTGTTGGAGATTTTGTCAATAATTAGCTCATAAGTATACATTTACACAGTAACATTTACATTCAGGGTTATTGTTGTGACTCCACAACGTAAAGTATACAGAACAAGTGCCATACAACATACGGAACTAGCTACGGCCTAAAACGGCCATACGGACAAAAAAAAACACATTTATAATTATATACATATGTTAGATTTTAACCCTTTGCCTCAGGAGCATACTTTGAACTCTTCCAAATCCAAAGCAAATATAGAAAACAGCAATTTATTTAAGAAAATTTGATTATTTCTCTCTGACAGAGTGGAAAACATTTTGCAAAGGAAGCCATTACTCTTTACGAGCAATTGCTTTCTTCACCACGATGTTTTCAAAAGGTGTCTGCTTCAGATGCGAGGAAATGCGATATTATGCGGGTAAATACATCATGCCTTCAACAGTCGTTGAATTTAGCTGCTGACCGGGTTATTAAAAATGGCCGTCGGTCCAGTAAATAAAAAAAATGAAATATTTTAAAGTGAAAACACCCATGTCTTTTCTTTGTTAAGAACATCTTGCAGAGAATAAAATTGATGAATCTACTATCCAAAGAATTGAGCCAAATTTGATGATATTTTCTATGTACTTTTTTTGTCCGCTAAAAGTTCATTCGGTCCTGTAAAGATTGCATTTCCACTGGACTAAAAGTCCAGTGCTGAAAAAAGTTTTTCGCGAAAACTGCTTCAACGTGCTAGTTCTTGTGTCATTGAAAATTACAATAAGCGATGGCACCATATGAGTTTTGTAGAATTCAGTTATCATTCATAAAGTACCTATCAATATCATAACGAATGCGGTCTGGATAAAATAACTCTGTGTGAGCCAGAGCGGACAAGCGGAAATTGCTTTGTCAGAAACATCAAATTACTTCATAATTATACGGGAATGGGAACGAAAGGTCGTTTACAGAAAAAAACAATATCCTATGTAATCTTTCTTATAATCACTTTAAATATTTCCTACTACTGTTGGTTAACAAGCTTAGAATCATTTGAAAAAGAATTCCTGCAAACCGGACCCCCCAATCCGGACATCACCTTAATCTGGATAGTTTTTAGTCATCGCAATTTATTTCATATCTTTCGTAAACCATTTTTTGCATGAAATACAAATCTTTCTATTGCGGAAAGCCTCCTTATCCGATATTTTCACTGGCCCGGATTAGAGATAAATAAAGAAATAAATAAATGTCTCGTTGACTGCCTAAGATCTGTCACTATATGGACTCTTCTTTAGCAAGTAGAACCAGTCCGACTAGTTTCATCGCTAACGGTCTACCCCGTTTTTATAAGACCACAAAAGGCGGTGTTATCTAAGTATATGCGGTTACATTGTATATGGTGGCACATTTCTGCATAAGAAAATCTACCAGATTGCCTTAAAAATAAAGACACTTTCACGAAAACTCAATAACTTGTACTTTCCATGATAAGAATTCTTCACCAGATCGTGAACGTACTTAATAAGTTGACGATAAAAAACTTTCACGAAAGTAAAACAATTTGAAAGCTTTCGCGAAAATTAACTGGCTAAGTGTATGCAGAAATACCAGTATGTCACCGTACGGGTACAGACAGTTGTTATTGTAGTTAGTGCTAATTTGTCGTACAACAGCTAACCCCAATACACTTCCTCATTCAAATATGACATGTGCTCTTATTTAATACTATTTACATGTCAATTATCTAGAATTACCTCCTCCAAAATAGATACAAATTTTAGAGGCTATGACCATTGTTCACATGTGACAGTCATTCACCAGTGACAGCAAGCCCATGTTTGACTGCATATTCTAACACCCGAGATTGGAACTTGAAGCGCTGTGAATCCGCAAGTCTCTAAGTTTGTACCATGCACAAGTTGGCAGAACGGAAAGTAAATACATGTAACTAATTAACTTGTTACCACGAGACACTATTCTGTCAATTGTTTATAAACACCACGGTTTAAAGAGACCGGATGGTCTTTATTTTGGGTGGCTTTTATTCAGACGTTAATGTAAATCACCAATGTTTAGATAAAGAATACAGTGCTTACAATCATATTAAAATATCTACTTTGTCTACATAAATGTATAAATAAAATTTATAGCTTTCTCTGCAATATTAGATTACACAAATTGGATTTGGTGATTGATGAGAATGTGTCAGTATTTTCTCTAGAAGTCGTTCATATTACAGTATTGCAAATGACCGGATATGGCGTTTCCGGACATATATGGCAAATAATATGATTAACTGCCGCTGTAGGAAGTTTTAGTCGTAATGCTACGCATGTATTACCCAGCTATTGTTTAATTCATAGCTTTACTGGAAAGTCATCGCTCATTCACACATTTTACTGTCATACAGAGCTCCGTGGCAGAAGAAGTATTGTGAGAACAATTCTCATATGCATAAAGCTGGAAGTTTTTCTTGACCAGATACACCATAAATGTATCCACCACACCAGGTTAATGAACTTATTGCTATATATTCAGTGTTTAGTTAATTAGCTGGGTTAATAAAATATGCAGATAAAACGACTGCTAATATCCATTTACAGAATTTTATGAGCGCGGTAGAGTGATGATATACGTGACTCATTGGCGTAAGTACGGTTTTCAGCGATTAATATCCGATGGATTTCTGAGCAACGTTGTAACCAATGACCCATATTTCTGATGATATTGGTATGGTTAGTTATTTATAGATATAAACAATAGAAACAGGACAAGCCTTTTTGACGTATTTTTAATTATAAACTTATATTCCATTTGGTAACAATTTCATAATTGTACAGTGACGTATATTTTTTATAATATATGTACTTTAAAGAAGTCTTTATAAGAAGTTTTTGTATTCCTGCATAAAATATATTTGACTATTGTAGAATCTGCGTGTCAGAATGCCAAAATGCAAAAGGAACAGCGCATACGTGAGTCTTCGGGAAAAAATAATTTGGCATCCCATTCTGCTGTTACACAGTCAAACCCCTGAAAACCGGACTCTTTCCGGACTGGACCAGATGTCCGGCTTTCTGAGAATTCTGGTTTTCAGAGTCTAGTTTTTCAGGGGTTATACTGTACAAACATAGAGAAGAGACTTCGGATAGTAATATACAAGTATTTGAATAAGAGAGCAGTTTGATTTGTACTAAACCAATACCACAGTTCGGGACAACGTAAACAGAATGTCCAATATTTACATGTAGCTTTTTAAAGACGCGGATGTTTACATCTGTGAGCGGAATTATGATAAGGCTTAAGTTGATGAGAAAAGCGATATCTAGAGCTTATAAGATGCTCAGAGTTTATGCAAATATCTATAAGGTTTTTCTATGAAGTCGAAGTGAGGGTTTGTGGGAAATCGGTGGAGGATATCGGGAGATCTTTCCGGTAGATAGAGATGTTTTGTCAATACTGGGACGAAGTGGCGCCCTCTAGAGTCCTCAGAGCTGTTTGTTCTGTTTCACAAAGTAGATGCATACAATTATTCTTTTACGTCGTTGGTATAGCTTCTAACGAAGTATTATAATTATTCTTTAAATAAAATGTACTTACAATATTACCGCAAATTAAACGCTTGCATTTATAGACAATACTATGACGGCGTATATTTTTGCTTAAGATAATCAGAATATTTTCGCGAAAATATACCAGATTTTCATGAAAAACAAAGACATTTTCACGAAAATTCAATCACTTCTCATGATAAGATTTCTTCACCAGATAGTAAACTTACTCATTAAGTGGACAAAGTTTTCGCGAAAACTTTGAAAGCTCTTGCGTAAAGTAACTCCCTTTTGCAGAAATATGCCACCATACAATTCTGTGTCCAAGCCCGTTTCAATTAGATTACTAATATTTGGCTATACCTAGTCTGACGGCTTTAATTTTTGTCTTGTTCAGTTAAGTATACATTGTATTTGTATTTGAACATAATGTTTTGAATAAAGGAAACAGAACAAATGAACATACGTACTTTTATTTTACAAAACATATAAACATGAACATAACTACTTTTGTACATGTTTTGAAGCTAAAACATCAAAAGAACCAAACAATAAAAGAAACAGGAAAAGACAAACCTAATAAAATGTTGGTTTGCGGTTAGGCGACCCAAACTTTAATGTACGAGTAGGTAGGAAGGCATTTTTTAAAAAAAAATTTTGTACTTGTATTTGTTAACATTATACATGTATGCTTGAACTTAAAAAAAACTGGAATAAAAACAATCAAATACATTTTGGAAAAAATGCCAAAAAATAGATCGGGGATTTTTTAATGAGTCGGTTGCATAACCAATATGTTTCAAGAAATGCCTAAAGAATTGAAATTAGAAAATATGATGTACAGTACAACCTTTCCAAAGCAAAATTATGTTGTTGTTGAGAGGTTGTTGCTCTGGAATCGTACAGCAGGAAAAAACATGCTGTTGTTGAAGGGAGGTTGTTGTTCAAGGACGAGCCGCCCTGGATTGGTTGCACTGTAGTTGGAGAATGTTCACACATTACGATCACCTCCAGAAATAGGTGTGACAGATACTAACTTTCAATAGTTATAACGTTAGTCTCGAATTAAACGAACTCACAGCAAGTACATGTATAAAACGGTGAAATAAAAACATCAATAAAATAAACAAACAGTAATTAAGTACATCAACTCTAAAAGATTGATTAATATGACAAAATGTCAAGGGCTATGGATGAGCCCTTAAATATGAAGAGCTTGGAACCACAAAGCAAATATAATACGTGATTTGGGACAGTTTGTATTTACAATTTCTAGTCCTGAGAAATAGTTATCCTTGATAAACATTTTATGTATTAGTAATCAATTTCTCACTTCGGAATATGTTTCTCACACATGCAACGTTGAACTCTTTCGTCGCATTCTGTCTCGTTCAGAGGGCTGTCTACGTTCTAAGGTAAAGACCGACGAATTCCGAATGAAACAAAGTACTCTCATGTTATGAGCAATGCCAAATGGGCTGGACTACAGATTGCATGAATACGTGTCAATTTACTTAATTTTCCATTTCTTCCTTATTTAGTGGTAATATCATAAAACCAGCATCAAGGTGATGAAATCGGGGATTTAAATGGTTAGGCATAAAAAATATTTGTTTCTGGTTACGTGCTCAATAAAAATAGGATAAGTAGGTAGGGATTTTTTTCATTATTCATGAAAGCCGCTGTTGAGACTATTTTTGTGTCGAAAAGTAAAAAAGTGAGACAGTGGATGTACCGTTCTTCGGGCCAAATAAAAAGTCTAGAGTCGCAGGGAAAAATTAGGGTAGGTCGGGTAACCAGAAACAAATATTTTCACGACTTTCTTCGTGTAAATATTCACGAAAACAGTACCTTTTCACGGCTTCAGGTACGAAGACATGTGTTTATGATGTTAGAAACGCAGGAATAATATGACATGATTAAGCTTTCATTTAGAGCATCCGAAAT